>JABMBR010008207.1:0-110674 GCA_018881525.1 Meteorus sp. PSUC_FEM 10030008 | reverse complement strand
AGATAAAATGAGATAAGATAGATGGATAAGAACCATCTCTGAGGTGGGTTGTATATCGTGTCAAAATTTGGGATCAATCGTTGCAGTGATTTTTGAGTTCTTGAATGATACACAAACCAACATAACATTTTTATAGAGATAGAGAAGATTAGTAATAGAAGTTTGGATAATCCTTGTGAGATTATTCAAAATTTTCGGAGAAATATTCGTGTTTATATACCGCCACAATCCATTAGTCGAGGTGTTCTACCACACGCGGTACTTCGGAGGGATCTCGTATATTAAAATCCTGGTCACTGTTGACCGCTTCGTAAAATGCTTCGGGGTTGTAATCTGTGGTTATCGACAGAATGGAAAAATTATTGAACACATGAGTTGATGTGAATTTTTCTTATGTATGGGCGATTGACTGCGCAGTGATTCCATGAAGAAAAGTATTCTATGACCACAATGTATAGGCATCGATGATTTTGAGAAATTTACATGAAATTTTTATCATGTGGCTCACATGTGAATTCAAACAAATGGAGCGGAAGGAAAATCACAATACCCATTTCAAAGAATTCTTTACCTTCAGAGAATATAGAAAACTGAAGCTTCGGATAGAATGGGTTTTTTCCCACGAATGATCTTGGGGGTAGCCCTAGAAAAATTATTGATGCATCAGTAGTGTTACTGGAACATATGTCCAGAATCGTAACGAATGCAAAATTTTGGTCAGACATAATTTGTATATCTCTTTCTATTTCCAAACTGATTTCAACGAGGAAAATTTTCAACGTGGATATAGTGATTCGTGTTTTCGAAATCCAGACTCAAAAGTTGTTTTCTTGCGTTTGAGTTCGGGAATGAGAGAATTGCAGGCAAATTCCGATGTGGAACTGCACATACCGAATTCTTTGGAAACTTCAAACAGCAATGGTAGGAATTTCAAAAAAAATAATTGACATAATTTGTATGGGTTCTGAGCGTGTGATTTTTTTTCTTCCAAAAAGCTCTATGTGTAGACAACTCAGTAGAGAATGCACGCATGGGATTCTTGACAATTGATCATATTGCTAAAATTTACTACAGAGGTCTCAGAAATGAATATTTTTCATCCGGGTGGAAAATCTTTTTTTTGTGTAGTACATGACGGACTTTTTGGAAAATGATACGGTTTCTACTGTACACCAATATGTATTCATTCGCCTCGACAATTCAGTATTGGGATGTGGATTTTTTCCAAACGTAAAAACTATTGACAGACAATATGAAAAACTATGATTGTGATGAATCAATGCAATGTGATAGAAACAAGTGCAAATGGGCGTATGGAAATGGATAAGGGAATCATTGTTCAATAAAAAAAGAGTTTTATTTCAGTGAAAATGGAATGTATCAATAGTTGAGAATTTCAGTTCCATTCAGTTTTCAATTGAAATAAAATTTCCAACTGTTATTCAAAACTTCTGAACCGTGTCATTGTTTTCGGAAATATTACGTAGAATTCAGAGATATTTTTTTGGATACCCTCGTTGACATTTCATCAGAACAGAGTAGCAAAAATGGTCTTAATTAGTAATGGTTACGTCTAGATTGAGCTGATTCCAATTAATTAAGTAGCTTATTCATGAGGCATTATTAATGCCTAAGCTAATAACTCGCATCACCGCCAGCAAACTAGGACATTTGGGTGTGACCACTGACATCGGTTGCACACACTAGTCGTACCACGAATGTGCCAATTCGACATAGGGTTGACGTCAACGAGACGTACGATGCAGCGTGATGTCTATTGCACAGATTCCAATCGTGTTCCATCCCTCGTCTGATTCTCCTGGGAAATATCTATGATACTCGAACGAGCATTCTAATTATAAATTCTATATCAATATCAACATATCCGAGATTACTTGGTCCATCCAATATACTCATTGATGAATACGGGTCATTGAGAAACTGTCTATCCATAGCACTTCAGAGTGAACGTTATATTAGTCGCTTTTAGGATAGAAAACAGATAATTTTAATTGCTGTAGTTGATGATTTGATTTTGGAATGAACAACGTTGTTATTGATTTGGAACTATATTCTCAATAAGTTCTTAATTCTTATTGTTTGGAAATATTTTCTGGTGTTCTGTTCATCCAAATGCTGGTATAATAGGCTCAACATTGAATTTATTCCCCAAGACAACTGATGTTGGATTATAGTTCAACGTGCTTTTTTACATTCCGTAAGATGAATAGAACACCGATGTGATGACATCGAATGCTGTAGAATATATTTTTCGAATTGTTTTCCAACTTTTTGACTCATAATTGATTCCAATATCGTCCATGAAGATTCAATTGCCAAAATCCTTGGCAATAATTCTTCGTTTCCGTTCAAAATGTGATGAATCATTTATTTTAGCAAATTAAACAAGTCTCCTGGACGTGGTGTAATGGTTATATAACTTCTCCCTGTTCTTTCGAATCATCCGGTCCTTTTCACTGAACAAGCAGTAGCTGTGTAAAAATCCGACGCTGCTTTCTTGGCGGAGGTCCAATGAAGTAGAGAAAAATTATAATTATTTCATATTCACAGCAAAAAAGTTTTTCTCTCTGCTCGTGGGTGCCATAAAATACGTCTAATGTTTATATTGTTTTATTTTCAATGTTCCAAGCAACTCATCTGTTTCCAAGGTATTGTGATGATTTACTCAGAAAACAGTTGACTTTTTTGACTTTATTCATAATAGAGGTTTCATCATTTGAAACGAATTTGATTGGTAGCAGCATTTTCTCTATGACATCCATTCTTCACTGCAAGTGATGTTCTATAACAGACGCATTCCGAAATTGTTCTTCTCTCTGGTCCAGCTGTTGAAGAGAACTGTTTTTCTGTGTGGTCGTGATGTTATTCTATCTTCAGCCAACTCTGGCAATTGTCTAGCAATAGAACTGACATTAAACCAATGTAAGAGGAATATTAAGGAAAAATGAAGAAAGGGATGTATACTTATAGGATGAAATGCTTTGTTCAGTCCACTGAGAAATAAGATTGGATTCAGTGAAAAGAGTAAAGGGAAAAGGTTACGATGAAAGGGTAGGAAGGAATGGAGTTGAGGTCGAAAATTGTGGTATAGGAAGTAAAACCCGTTAGTCCGATTCCTCAGCAGGGATTTGTAGCGTCACTAATGTAATTGAACACGAGCCATTATCTTCGGTTTTCCTTATATTTCTCTGCGAATTGGTCAAACATGAAAAAGGTCGATCAAATGAAAAAAAAAAAAAAGAGAAATTGAAATGGGACGAAGTAAAGTGATGCATATTGGATCACTCTGAGGTATCGAAATGTTCTTCAATCGTTATTCAATTATGTATTCGCTATGAGAAGAAAGAACGAGCTATTGAGTTCATTTCAAAAGCGTTCAGCCATGATGAATAATTGCAAGAAGTGAAGAGTTGAATTAACAGGCGAAAATCTGATATTCATGGTAGAAATATCCGGTATCTGATGCAAATGAAAATTATTCTTGGGGAAGTTCATGAATAAATAGATAAATGTAACAGTCTGTGGGGGATTGAAGGGAACTAGAATAGAATGCACGAAGAAATTCGATTTGATTGTTCTCTTCATTATTTCCAAGAATGGGAAGTGAAGATTTATATCATGTCGATACTTCATTGAGCAGTCCCATTAATTACGTGACGCTTTGATTGTCAAACGATACAAAAAAAAATGTAATTAGAATTTCTCTCACGAAATATTATTTTGTGTTATATCATATTCTGATGAAATCGTCTGCGATTGATGCAAGTTGGCAACGATGAAACTACATCTCTAAATCAACTCATGTGTGATGTGGTCATTATAAATTGAAATAAACACGGTGACGTTGTGGATAATTCATCATTATAGCTCCCAGCGGGATGGTTATGAAGGGGAACGTTGAAAATGCCAACAGAACCGGGCAATGTCAATATGAGAGTAAAAACCCGTGGTTTTTGTATTTTGATTTCATTCTTATAATTGTGAACGCTCATTATTCGTCATGATATCACCTGTCACTATAGTTATATAAATCCTGTACATTAATTTGTTTTCCGACCCATGATTGTATCATATGATCGATATTGTCACAAGTTTGCAACAAAACTGTTGAACATATTTCCCAATAACACACGCTTCAACATATCTGAAAACCATTAATTTGCAGCATAACTAGATTGAAATTCAATAATTGATTTCTCATCAATATGAAAATGTATTCGGATACACAAAATACATAGATGGAACATAAACATTTTGTCGAAGTTGGGATGAATTGATGAGCGAAGGCTGACAATTCACCCTGTATATATTTGGTAAACACATTCTGGGTTTCTGGGTCATCCTCCATCTGTGGATGAGGTCATTGGCTTTCATTGGCAACGCGTTTCTGCACGTTTATCACATCTAAATAGGTTCTGGCTAATCGTAGTTGAGGAGCTCCTAATTGGAATGCCGCTGTTCGATGATTAATTATCATGTGCATTAATTATGTGATGATATACATTATTATGAATATATGTATATATATAACGATAAAATGTATGTTTGCATGATTTTTTCTTCTTTCATTGAAAACTTGAGACTGGAGGGTGAGCACAAATTTCCGTTTCATTTTTCACCTCTATTTGTTTGAGCTTCACAAAATTTTTAATTTGTTTTCTCAGCAGCTTTTAGTGAAAATTATGTAAATGAAAGAGCTGTGTTAAATTATACACGAGAAAATATTTGACGAGTAATAAAAGTTTTCAGTTGGGACGAAAGAGTGATGGACGGGAAGGGCAGAAGGGATGTAAAGGAATTGATGGGGGGGATAACATAGAAACGGGGGGGCTGGGAAATGACGGAATGGGGTGGAAGAAAGTCTCGGGTTAGTCTCAAGTTATAGCAACGTTGCATTACCGTTTTGGCTGTGAATGCGTAGATATAGTGATCCCTGGCGCCATGAACAGGCGACGTAGAATTACGCGGGACTCTGTCGCACTTTGCAATTCTGCATTTCAACATCCTGATCTTCGTTCCGCGTTACAAACATCACCCAGCCGGATGTGATGAGCAAAGTGTGGATGCATCCTCCGAAACTCACAGAATGGAATTGGGTGGATGATTTTCACGTTTGTCTCATCTCGTTTACTATTGCAACAGAGAATAATGGAACGTATTGTTGAGTCCAAGAATTGTTTTCATTTATGCTCTGGCAATTCATGTGCCGCATATTTTTCTTGTTTGAATATCAAAAAGATATCCATTCATGGCGTAGAGCAACTTCAACAATGAACCAACTATTTATTCATCATCACCTAGGTAGACTTCAGGGATTGTGAGTCTCACAAGTTTGACCACTATATAAATCAAAATGTTGTGGAAGGTTTTTTAATTAAACGAAAACCTAAGTTTTCACCAGTTCTCTTCATGCAATTTCCTCTTCATCTCCTCTTCCTTCCACTACTATCTATTTTTACATGGTCTGGCTTTTCATGTTGAAGGGTTCCGTGTGTTTACATTATTCCATGGCGTAATTAGCTGCACTTGCTTTGATTCCCTCTTTCTTTCTTTTCACCATCCATTTCTAATGTGCAATATGAATGTTATATCTGTCACATCGCTGTGTATGAAGAAGACATTCTCTCCATTTTGGAAAAACTTTTAGGTCTCTGAAATGATAGATGTTGCGTGATCTCAATCGTGTCGCCGGGAAATTCTCTGATTACTAGTCATATGTGTTATTATCCGCAAAAGTGTTATGAAAAAAGTTGTCACAAAATTCGCATGGAGCCAATTTATTTTCGTGTATCCAACTTTGTGTTTGGACCCCTATAAATTTCAATCTCATTGATGAAGCTAGACACTTTCCGCTGATATAATTGAATCGTACCAGCCAGGAGTAGAAGTGAAGATGAATTGCTCGATTAATTTTTTGGCTATGCAGGATGAATGAACGAAAAATGAGATGACACTGTCCCACAACTGACGTTTGATTTGTAACTTAGTAACACATGAGCAATCATTAAAAAAATCAAAAGTTCGATCGAAAATAGGAAAATTTCGAATGTCGAAATAGTTGAATGGAGATTCCATCAAGAATAACTTCTGGTTCAAGTGAAATGTGGAATTCTTAGAATTTGATTACGAGGGTGAACTACTTCATTCATCTAATTATGCGATAAAGACTAAACTAGTTGTGATTACAGTTCGCTCCAAGAGATTCAAAGCGCAATGTTTATCATCAGAACCATCATAATTATACATCTCATCCGATTTAACTTCAGAATAAAGTTCTCTTCACATTCCGTCATTCGGATTGAAGTATGAAACATGCATTCGAAGTTTCGTTTTCGGTATGAGTCGTTATGAAAATTACAGTTATCCTGCCGATAGACCGGGAAATGCAGAAACCTCCACTAATTCCGCACTTTGAATCATAAATTATGAATGTGGCAATATTATTTTTTTTTCCGTGTATGATTAAAAAATATATGGTTCATAATTGAAAAGTGAAGATGAAAAGTTGCTATTGGATTCGAATCAATTTTTTCCAATGAATTAATCTCTCACGTCATACAGTTTGGTAAAATCAATCAATGTATCGTGGAATGGTGACGAGCATGGAATGTGAGTCGTGGGCCAGTCGTTCCGTGAAATGCATTGCCGTCGATCAATTATACGGACGGTGGGGTGGTAGATGATTAATTGTAGAGGCAATTAGAGTGTAACGCCCGCTGTGTGTTGGAAAGGGTGAAAGGGAAGTAGGATGTAGGAGGTGGTCAAGCCTCAGTTTGTACGAATTATACGTGGCAAAGCCATTTGAAATTGTTGACACTTCGGTTGACGCATCCAATCACATATCCACCTAGTATCTATTTTAGCCATCAATCTCAAATCTCATTGTTCAAGGAATAACACAGGAATTTCGGGTAATTCATCGTCTTCCATTTATTTTTATTCTGATTTGCGCACGAATTCGATGTTTAGGATTTCTCCGTTGCACTCTTTCTCCATCTATTCCTTTTTTTCACTTTCAAACATTAATTATAGAATGTTGCAACAACCAGTTGATGAATAGCATGAACTGCAGCAGATATATTGCGGATTACAGCTGATTGTGTTTATTCCGTTGATACCACAACTTTTCATTCCATGGCTATCAAAGTCCTCTTGATGTCTCACAATTTTTTGATTCCATGTTTCTGTGGCGGAAAGTTATAACCAGTTATATACGTTGATGGTTATTCTCCCGATTAGATCAAAGACAAGCAGTGGTTTTGATGCGCATGTCAATTATGCCCCATAAAGAGATTTCCCTACTCATACCATGAAGCATTAAATATGTGACATGGTCAGTCCTCCTATGAATTATTTGGTGCTATGAAAATTTAATGGAATCAAATGAAAATGTAGGTCTCCCCTCTAAAACAAAATTATGTTCCAAGTTTAAAAATTTTCATTTTTGCAATTTTTGGATGCCCATCATTCCCCTGTCACTCCCATGATCTGTGGAGCTTCAACAGATACAAATGGGAAAAATAATCAAATCCATGGATATTCCATTTCTTCGATGATTGAAACAACAAAACTAGGCGGTGGAAAAATTCTGTTTGAAAACCCTTGTTCTTTTTTCATTAATTCCCGGTTATTTTCTATATAAAGATCCATTCTACATGAAGCATCAGAGAACCAATTCTACGCTCATGTAATTAATATCTCTGTTCTCAAGCTATCGTGTTTCGAAAATTGAAAACGCACTAGGGCTGGCATTACTCCACAATCGAGTTCGAATGTTCACCGCAGAACAGGAATTGAAACCCAACAAAGTTGATTTCAACGATGTCTTAAATATTGTCCAGAAGCTCTGTATATGCAGAAATTTGTTTTCACTCTTTGAAATTCAGCACTTCTGAATGAACATGGACTTTATGAAAAGATATTGGACAAAAACTACGTAATTTTGAATAATCATATTTGAACAATAATACGCGTCTCATGTAATATTACGTGGAGAATACACTACACTCATGACTGATGCAGTTAGGACGTTATTTCTCGTAGAGTTCGGTAATCTGGTACTTTGCTTATATTAATTTGAATGGGAAACCGAAAGATGTAAGAGACTTGAGTATTCACGTTTTCATTTGTGCGCTATAACTCGTTGTGGTTTCGTGAGGGAGACACATCTCAGCCACGATACTTCTACACTTTGTTTTTATTTTAAATTTTCATTAAAATCTTAAAACAACACGTTGACATTGAGCAAAGATATATAATACGATTTTCTCGGGATTATTCTTAATGAAAAGTAAATATGCACACGAATGAAATACTTCTGAGTGTTCCAAATTAGCAATTAAAATAAATAACGTTTTCGTGTTCATTACCATTGAGGTTCAATTTTTCTTTCCCTACTGTTTTTATTTCGTTTCTAATAACTTACATTTATTCTTCACTAAAGGCAACAGCGTATCTTTTTCTTTTTTCATTTCAATTCTCTACTTTTTCTCGTGAATGTACTTGGTGCGTTTGTCATTCGTTCTTTTTCCGTTATTTTTTTTGCCTGTCGTTTATTTTGTTTTTTTTTTCTTCTCTGCTTCTTTAAACACTCCTTCTCTTCTCGGAGAGAAGAGCCGCGACTGTGGGGACGGGTACAGGGGAGGAGACTTGACTGTTCTTTATGCCAACATTATCCGGTGCCTTTTCATCCCGCGCCGCACTCGCTCTCCTTCATCCACCCCTCGGTGTGCGCTTTTACATTTTTCGCTTTCCGTTCACACCTTGGTGGCTCTGTACGCGATGTTCTTCCTATTGTTGAGATGTTTTTCTTTCTCTCGCCCCACCTTTTATTTCCATTCACAGCGATATGCTTTGTATCTATCCATGCGATTTTCATGTACAATACACCAGTTCCTGACACCCTTCAAAACAATTGAAATGTGATTCGTAATTATCTTTTTTAAAAAGACAAACTTGATGATCAATTCTGGACTTTGCGTAATAGCACTTTGATATCACAATTGGTGTGGGAATATCGATGGTTACTACCAGAGAAAATTCTCATTATTTTCATTGTTCATTCAATCAAAATATGATGAATGTCTCCTAGATCCTATCAGTACTACTACTCAAAATGACAAATTGACACTCCGATCCTGACTTTTTCAAAGAGAAGATATTGTCCTTTACCATCACCCACTTAATTGACGTCTGGCTGCGGTGATGCGTCACAAATTAGTATCGTGTGCTTCGCCATTGCTTCCGTACGTCTATCAATCCAAAAGTCATAGAAAATAATGATCTCCATGAATGAGCAAAATGACATATCAATTCCCAAGAATACGATGCTATTCAATTCTATAAACTCAAATAAAATTGTGCTTCAGAAAAATCAATTATGATAAATAAAATGGATTATTTCCAATTGCACATGGGAATAATTGAAAGTTTATTCCCTGATGATATTAAAATATGACGTGTAGCCAGAATTGAAATTTATGTTCCTCTCTTTTTCTGTTTCAGGTGAGTATTCGTGAAATTAATATTGGAATAAATGCTGGAAATAAATGCACCAATAACGTAATTTGGTAACGTATATTCATATCCATATTCTCTATTCAAGCTGCGTATTTAAATATTGTCTGTTTCATAATTACCTATAATATTGAATGAATCTCATATTTACCAAAGATATATACATAAATCTCTAATGATTAGTGACATGCTTGATAAATTTACCAGTCGTATATTGACTGTATGCGCTCGTACTGGCATTGGATTCATAGAGAATGGGATTCAAATATTAATTTGCGGTACGACGAACAAACATTCCTTCTATTACTCTTAGTCTTGATATGCATACAATGAAATACCACCGCTCTCTGACATCGAATCAATCTATTTTGGTTTGTGTGTGTATTGTTCCTCTGCAGTGACATGAATTGCCGATGTTCAATCAACGATATAATACAAACAGGTTTCCAGAATTGATAATAATTACATTCGCTCGATGATTAGTGAACACCAATTAATGGTTGAACTCGGTCCATTGCACCATTTCAATTGATGTTTTCTTATCAATGTGATAGCAATTGAATTCAGTCTCGTTAGAGCTCCAGTTCAGATCGAATAATGGAATAATACTCGGAGCGTCGGGGTGTTTGGTATGTTTGCCCAATAATTCTTCATTCAAATATGAGTTCATGAAGTGCGTGATAGATGAGTCATTGTAATATCCCGCCTGTAACACAGATATCACTGCACTAGTCATTTATCGTTATGAGAAACTGGATGAGGATGAGTGAAACATTTCGTGAATGAAAATCGTAGTCGCAAGTTGATAAATCAGGGAATAAGAATTTTCTACGAAATCTTTCGATGTTCCCATGAGAATTCACTTTTCTTCAATGTTGAATTGTTCGTCGATTGCATTCGACTTTTTTATTCTATTTTAGCAATCACTGTCAACTTTTCTGGATTACTATTCATGCAAACACGACTACACGAGTAGTGATGCCCACAGTGAATGAAAATGCATTTCTCTGTTGGTATAACTGATAGGAAATTGAATTCAAAGAGATGAAAAATCTAGTTGTGCAAGATTCTCAGGGAGCTACATCAATTTGCGAGAACTCTGGTACGATTGTCCCATTAACGAGAATTTTTTAAAAATTTTCCTCGACACAAAAGATGAAGTGTCACGTTCAAGTTAGATGAGAAACAGGTGTTACGGACTGTCACGGCGTTTGTAGCGAACAAAACGTCCAAAGATTATCTTTAGACTGACACCAGACTCAGTTATCAGTATCAAATGAAACATGAAGAGAAAACTGACATCCAAGCAGAAAAATACTCACAAAGTGCTTTGGCATGGAGTGTCCAGAACTACATCAAGAATGCTTTTTGTTATGGTTATACTTCTTCTCGCTTCTTTCAACATTTGTCGCCCACAATAGATCATGGACGTATTGTTCATAACTCTCTGTGAGGAACTATGAAATGGTTGTTGTTGATGCATCAAGTCATACAGTGAAGACCTTGCTATGATCCCTCTTGTATACAACAAGAAAAAAATTTATCAACTTTTCACGAAAATGAATGTTTAAGGTGTTGGATTCTTGAGAATTGGAGGAGAAATATTGAACATCCAATCATCTCCATGTCCCATTATTTCTTGTATTTGTGTGTACTTTGAAAAGGACTGCATCGTTCACTTTTTCGTACATCTAGAACGACTCTTTTTATCTGTAGTATCGTCTTTGCTCGAAAATGTGTGGAAAAATTCCGAAAAATCACAGACAATGTACATTATGTTATGGGGTTGAATGCCTCGGTAGAGCGTATCATATTATGAAGAAATCCAATATTCATAAAACGGCAATTGATTCTGCGATTTATTTTTATCACACATTATAGAGTATTCTATGCATACATCACAGCTGGTATCCTCTACCAATTGTAATTAGTAGAGTGATTCAAAACATGAGAATGATGAACAAACCGATAGTGACATACAGGAATTCTCAGAAGATTGGTGTACTTGAGTTGATCATTCATTCCATTGTTTACACATATCAAAGACGCATAGCTTTCGTATTTTTGCGTGCTTGTATTCTTTCATTATCGATACGGTACCTATTCTCATTGTGGACGTGTCGATTGACATTTGGGTATGTCATCGCACATTGATGAATGATTGATCTAATCTACCAACAACCACAAAGGAAAAAGAAGTTTTCATCAACAATGGGGAGTTGGTTGAGCTCTGTGTTTTCGATAAGCTTTCCAGATTGTACTCGTTCAGTCCGCTCCCAGATCACTACAGTAAATAATCTGGAAATCCTCTTCGATATATTTGAAAGGGTTTTCTGGTCTGTGCATGCCACATGTCATCCATGTTACATCAATTCATCATATGTACATCAAGGTATTACAGAATTGACAATGATATCTTCATCTCAATACAAAATGACTATTCTGAGGTATTAGGAAATTGGACAGTTCGAATACCTTGATCTAAGCACAGCATTATGTATCCGCAGAGGGAATCTACGCTTGTCATGTAAATTTCGGGGATTTCATTGCTGCTCCCCAAGTAGAACAAAGCGCTCAGTAGTATAATATTGAGCGATCAGCAACAAAGAAACTCCATCAAAGAAAGGTAAATGTAAGCAAATTGAAAGACGTTGTCTTACAGCATTATGCGAATGAGACAGTGGCGACTAATTCAATGTTCCGCAAAATGTTTCATTGTACAATATTTCGCTCAGAATACTTTATTGGTGATCTATATGCTAATCATATTTTTCGGAGGGTCATAAATTCTCAATTGGAAATAACAAACGAAGCTTTATCCCAACCATAAAGCCATTATGGGAAAACAGTTGTTAAACAGATGAAATTCTACGTAACGAAAAGGACAAGTGGATCACCAAATGCGATTTTTAGATTCTTCTTCTACTACTTTTTCGGTCCATTTATAACTCATTCATCAATCGACTTTTCATAATAATTGATTCGTGTTATCGTAAACAAAACAGCGGCGCTAGCATAATGAATCGACAAAGTACAGATGCATCATTTGTTTCGTGAGAATATTCAGTGGCTTCCCGACTAGATACATATTGTCGTAACAAAAGCGCGTTTAGTTTGCATGGTGCGCAAGGGCAATCGGGTTTTCACGTTTACACACGCCACGACATCATGTGTGCCAGTTTGTTGCACTGAATATATTGCACTGAGCACCCGCTGTTTGCCATGCGCCCAGATTTACATGACCCATACGTATATATTACTCGTACACCGAAAGCTCGGTTACGATGGTGGTATTTTAGTTATATTGACAATACCCACTTTAGTGCATTGTCGATCATTTTTTTTATCCCTCGAGCATTTACTTCTATTCAATAATGGAAATGAAAATGTCGAGATGTAAAAAAGTCATAGAGAATTTATGAACAACAGAAAGAAAAAATAAGCTCAGTGAATTATGTGCAGCTTGCGACTAACAATGGACAAGAGAAAAAGAATATAATGTTTACACAGCGAAACAAAAAGTTAAGTTGAATTCAGTCTCGTGAATAGAGCATGAAACAATGGGAAGGGATAAGTCAACTTGGGTGCGAACAAGCAAGTTCTTGCTTTACAGACCAGAGTGAGGGAGATTGGCGGTAGCAAGAAGCACTCGGCGCCACACAATGAAAACTTGCATTCATACACATGCCTGTGTATATATGTGCTGTCGAGCGTGCATTGACGAACTATGTATAGAAGTTTGGTGCTTTCACACTTCCACAGTTCAGTTATAGTGATTACGTGTCCCATCAATGGACATTTTTAAAAAAATGTAGTCAATGAAATTGCTTAAGAAGAAGGAATAAACAACTTTGTGGACTCAAGAATTTTAATATTCATCAGAGTTATGTGCGTGTATATGAAAATTGATACTCATCATGGGGAAGAACATCAAATGACGATAATCAGGATGCGAGGGGTTGAATAGAATGGCACACAAAATACAAGAACTGAGTTCTGTGATGAAACGGAAAATTGACATTGTAAGAAAGTGACCAGTAGGTCGAAAGACACAAAACATATCTGTTCGAATTTCGGCGCGATTGATGGTCCTATGACTCATTGTCCTAAAGTTCAGAGTTGATTACTTCAAGTTGGCATAATAGTGACAAACTTCCATCATCATTTTGATTTATATTCTTCTTGATGTTTAATTAATTAAATTGCTGGGATTTACCTACTTTGTTGAAATTCACGTACCATGTAAATTAAACTCATTTTAACTTTCTGCTGTTGGGGTGACTGAGTTTAACAACCGAGACCCCACGTCGAAACCTTGATACTGCCATTGAAAGTTCTGGTTGGTATAAGAACTGCACGATATAGATATGTTATGGTATCACTGCCAAATTGATAGGCAGGTAGACAGGTTTATATGTCAGTATAGATATATTAGATATTCGAACAATGGCCCTCATCCATCTTCTTGGCCCACGTCGTTAATATTCTAAAACAATACGGAAAGTTCTAGAGGATCAATTATATCGTATGTATGCTGCGAACCCAAAGGAGTTCATGCAATCAAGAAATATGAAATTAACATCCTTGAGTTCTGGGTCCAGAATATCGATGAACGTTAAGAGCATCATCAGTTCAGCATCATCAGTTCAGCATTCATTTGACGCACCATCTCTGGCAAAATCTACCTCATAAGAACATAAACTTGTTGATCGAAGGAAGCATTCAGCGTAGCTTTCCCTCAAATTTTTTCAATACATGCACCAAGTATAGGCCTAGTTAGTTTTTATTCTAGATTCAGATCTTTTACGCCATGTTATGGTATTCATAAATGGTGATGAAGATATTTCCACTGTAGGACATGAGCGTTTACAGCTATAAAACGAGTGGAGAAATACGAAATATCTCGGCATTTTCGTTGGAGGAATACTTCACTACTGAAGACGAGAAAAAACATCAATCTGATCGTTGGTTGAGAACGTATGGCGACAAGGACTGACATGTGTACCGTTATATACGTCAAGTGTATAACATCTCACCTATCATGTCAAGATTTGAAGAATATTGGAACCTCGCTAATCTCGGAGCGATGTTCACTGAATTGAACACTTAGAGTGCGTCCACAATTTGATAAGTTGCACTTTCTGTCATGTACTATTTCAGAAACTGATCATGAATTCCATTTCATCATTTGTAAAGTAGTCGGGATGATGTTCTATTAACATCTTTATCACTATATCTCTCAATCGAATTCTTATTACAATAGCCCTTATCAAAGTGAGTGTCAACTCAAGACATTAATGTAAACCAAGTGAATATCCTTTCGTTTATCATCTTTCATATTGAGTCAATTCACTTTTGTACAAACTTCCACTACCTGTGACCGATTCGAATCCGGCTAATTTCACATCATTTGATTTTTTTATCAGGTCGAAAATTATGATACAAATCCTTGGTATATCGATGGATTTTTTTCTGTCAGGTGCAGAAAACGAACGTATTATCCAATCCATTTTCAAGATGATGAATTTAGCCTGTTCCTACACTTCAAAATAATTGTGACAGAAATATCTACACTGTGTTATGAGGAACCCTTCGCTATTCCTATGCAGCTCAGCTTCCGAAAGACATTTTTTCAGCATTTTTTATTTGTTTTCGCAATCAATGATTGTTTGAGTTGGTTACCACTGTCCACAGTTAACTGACACCTATTCTGAAAGTATATTCGTTCGTACTTTGAACACATCCATATTCATTTCTGAAATGAGCTTTCCTTTCGATGCAATCCGTAATCCATCTGAACTATGAATGAATTCAAAAGATGTATTTGATGGGTCACATTTTTGAATCAGGTATTGAGGTATTCCCATACCTCAAACAATAATAGCAGCCAAATAGTGGCGAGAGCCTAACATTCCTAGAGGGTGTAAAGCGTGTCGAATGGGCGTTGCAGAATACACCAACGTGTATTCAGAATTCGTTACAATATACATCTACAGATGTACAGAATTCCTGAAGGTATACAGAATGTACAACCAAACCATGAAGAACTTTGTGATGTATCGAGCTTTCCAATGCATTGTATTCTGATCGAGTTTCTATAGCATTTATACCCAGCTGCGAGGATCAATCATGGAGGAGATAGTTTCTCTGTGTCACCGCAGCCTCTCGACAATTTCAAACTTTACTTGAGGAGCTTACTTCGCGCCGGATCGTCATTCATATTGAAGTATTCTTTTTCGTTCGTCGGTGATAAAACTTAGGAACGCAGTTTGTGTGTGTGTGTGTGTGTGTGTGTTTGTCGAAGATAGGAAGTTCATGCTCACATTCGTACTGTTATTGATATCATGCAACACATAAAAGTCTCTTTCACTTACTGCAGGATGGTTCGTTGAAATAGCTTCGACGTTGTAATCCAAAAGAGCTTCTGGTATTAAAGGATTAGTTGCGAGTAAAACGGCTCGTAACATTCGAAATGTTTTTCCGTGTGTTTGTATTTCAGGCGTTGATCATACACTTCCTGAACGATTCCGGAGTTTCGTTCGTTGATTGAGTTAAATGAGCGGTTTATGAGATCTTTTCCACAGTATAAAAAAAAAGGGATACTTCATGAAGCTTTTCATATCCAATGATAGTCAAAGGTTATTGATTGATACCTGGCTCACGCCCAAACTTTTCTGCTGGAAGCGACGTATCTCATGAGGATCAAATTGATGTGGAATATTTTGCTCTATCAGTTTTACCTGGAAAGGAAGAATCAGAGACATTTGGGAAAGTGTAGGATTTTTAGGTTTTCCATCTAGGGAATTCGAGTCGTTATTTGAGGACAACAAAGACGAGATCATCAAGTCAGAGCTATTTTCATCTTCTTTTCTTTTATGCCACCAGAATCAAATAAAAGAAGAAAAAGAGAGAGTTCGCCAAATTTTATCAGTGTCCAGAACAATTGGAAAATTTGAAATAGAGAAATGGTTAGCAATGCAAGTGTATTGACTGTTTAATAGATGGTTTCCATCGGATATAACTTTTTGATTCAAAGTCTAATTTTGATAGATGAACCCAGATCAACTTAACATTCTATATCTATATATCTATGTGTTCCAATGAGGAAGTCACAATTGTTGGTATATTAAATATCAAAATGTATCAAATATCAGAGTTATCATTCTGAATGTGCTATTCGATTCAGCAGCGCGCTTGCAAATTATCATGTAAATGATATCTAATACAACATGTTCGTATTTCTTAACAATTCTTCGGGATGAGAGTATCGAAACGTTCAACATCCACTAATCTCTATTGCCCTGATGATAAGTTTGAAACTACAATTTAGTATTTAGTTCAATGAGAGAAGTGCAATACAAATCATCACCGGTGATACCACCAATAATGTGCCCCGGCATCACATGCACAGATTCAATCATGGTAACACGCAGACATTGTACAATATCGAGGAGTGCCAGACTGCATTGTTTCGTACTCATTCACTGGATAGTTTTTGACTACATCCAACCACAATGATTACACAAATTAACAGTCTCTCTTTCTATGAAGCACTCATGAAGTACATTGAATGATGCCACAATGATCATCATGTCAATGGAGTCATCCGTTGTATTTGAGTACAAGTGATATTTCAATCGTTCTCACATAGATTAATCATCTCCGTGATATGTATATAGAATAAACGTCGAGCATCATTAATTGAAGTGTCTCCGTTATTTATTATATTCACAATTCATCACTTTCTTATTTTACCTACCATTTTTGTAAAAAATACGAAAAATATCGAAAAATTTTCAAACTTATGCATTTTTTTGCCTGTAACAGAAGCGTTTAGAGTACAATGAGGAACATGTGGTGTTTCCTGTCCGTGTTTCTGTCTTCGAAATAATTGCAAAGGATCAGTAATCCTTCCACTCATCCATTCTTCCTCTACGTGAATTGGGAAACTGAAATTTGAATTAGTACAGGGGCGTTAGATTATTTTAACGTTGTAACACAACAAGACTGAAATAAAAAACTGACAACGTAACTATGTGTTTGAGAGCAAAATAATCTACTGCTCACTCTGGTTTCATTCAGACTGCTGCTAGGAACATGAAAAGAAAAGAATTCTGAGAGATAGTTAATTGATCAGAAAGCGATTCACAAACGAATCTCAAATGTTATTTGAGTATTGGCGATTGTGATATCACGTACGTGGCCACCACTCAATTTTTCACGTATTGGATATGTTTGAAATGTGGGTCTCAATGAATCCACAGAAAAGAAGATGTATGAGAGATAGAAATCGTTCATACTTCGATAAATTCTTCAATTCGATGGATCAATTTGAGTTTTCATGTGACAAGGTGGTCGTTTGCAGTTAAAACATCCCGTTAACCACTCCGTATATTTGACTAGCAGTTGCATCGCACATTCATTTGAATATGTATATTCTTTTTATGAATACATGATTGATGCAGAACTACCACATGCATAATATGCAAATGATCACTCTCTAGATGTTTTTTTTTTCGTGGAAAATTCCTGCATATTGAAAGTAATGACAGCAATATTTGGAAAAATTCCTGTTGGGATCCATGAATAATGGATATTGATCATGTTCACTCGGAAAATCCGATGTGAAATATTGCGTTAGCAATCAACATTACAGTCAATGTATCAAATGCGGAACTTGTGCCATTTTCAACAGAAAAGAAATTTTCTGTAGGAAAAGTTGCATAAGTGTGGTCTTGTTGAAGCTTTGAGTAATACGAAGACTTTGACAAAGAGGAAGTCGATAATTTTCTTCATATTTTCTTGTACTTTAAACAGAAGTGAATTGATGAAATGCTAAAGATTATGTGAGGTCTTCAGATTTGATGGATTACGTCAACCTCTGTATTCAAATGGCTGCTTAATTAAATCATCCGGGTATTGTAGAAAATGTTCATTCACTCCCAAATTGAAGTTGGGTGATACATTTGCAGTCCAACCATTGAAACATAGACGTGTCGTATTGTCTGAATCAACATAAGAAAAGGTGAATTAGAGGACAGCGAAAGTGCTCTTCATCTCTCACCCAATCGTATTTTCAACTTAATGAAGCGTAACTTGGTGAGCTGGGAAAGTTAATACTGTGCAAAAACTTTCCTCGAGGGTCACATGGAGACGAAGAATGAAAAAGTTTGGGAGAAGAATACGAGAAGAAAAAAAGGGTGGAAGGTTACTTGCGTCAGTGAATTTATAAATTCACTTGACTTAATACTCTTTACATATTATATTCTCGCACTAGATCTAGCCTTTTAAAACTCGATCAAAGAACTCAGACGGTTTCCGCGTAACTTTTATTTCGCCACTCATCCATTTTTTTGTGCCCGCTTTCTTCTTCTCTAGCACCAACTTTTCTGTCTATTTGTCGTACTTTTTATTTCTTTTTTGTGTTTTTTTTTCTCTATGTTTTTCGGACCCTCGACCGCGTGAAATTTATACCGTTCTCTCTCCGTCCACAATTCAGTACGAGCATCACGTTCAGCAGCTGCGGCCGACATTCGCCATAATTCGTGAATGTGCAGTAATTAATAAGAGAAAACCCGAGAAAAAATTCCTCTCTGGACTAAAGTGAAGAGTCCGCGAGTCACTATCCCGAATGTACGTATAGTTCATGCCAAACTATGGAAATAATTTTTCAGGATTACCTATGTACTTTTTATCTCGCAACTATGTACATATAAACACTTGGACAGTGACGAAGTGTTGTTGATGCTTGAGCACTTTTACAATGCGGGACGCATGGAGTGTACGCGGATATTGATCTACACATCTCGCTTCCGAGTATGTTGTGTAATTGGTCAAGTGGCTGACAAAATGTTGAAATGGATTCATCCTTCTGGAACATATTCCAACTTTTAAAATTTTTATTTATTACTTGTGAATGAATGAATGAACTATTTTAAATAGTCTGATATTGATGAAACTCACTCGATGAAAACACGAAGTTACTTCTCGTATCATTTTCTCTATGCAATGCTTTTATTGATCCAATTAAAAAGGAACAACTATTCACCACTTCTTCCCAAAATTTTCCAAAGAGTCAATGACGTTGATACGTATTTTTCTTTCATCTCGTTTTCTATCAACGTGGTTGCTCATTGAAAGAATGTCGCTAATCCAGGTGTTCAATTTGTTGGTACTCTGGAAACACTTTAAAAGTTTCTACATGTTAACGTCCTGTTGGAAAAATAAAATGATTCTAAGTGTCTTAAAAGTGGCGACAATAGAGAAGATAAGAGGAGGAAACTTTGTAAAAGCTGCCGAATTTATCGAGAAGTTATAGCCTAGTTCAGGTCTACAAAGATGTTCGTGCATGGTGGAAAGAATTTTACCGTTATGCACTCTTATGGTGTGTTACTATTGTCGTGGAAATTCATGGACACGTGTCAGGCAGAAACTTTTTCATGAATTCATGTCGGAAGCTCCTGTTTCAACCATTCACAACTTGACATGTATTGATCGCTGGCGATCGTGAAACAAACAAATTTGATCATCCTTGTTCACATGATATTGAAGTTCCCACAACTTTTTGCGATATTCACGTAACGTGATAGTCACATTGATATATCCTTTAGCATGTAGGAATGTGCGGATGATAAGAACTTTGAAAGTTGTGTGAATAAGATGGTCATAAAAATTGATGGGATAACATAGGTTCACAACAGTACTCAACATGTGTGAAGTTCATATATACTTTAAAAGACTGAAAATGAGTCGGGAGAGAAAAAACGGAAATGGGTGAAAAACTGAAGTCGTGTGAATTTCTCTTTTTCCTCATAAATGTTATCACTTTATATGACGATATAAAAAAACATTTCATTATTTACAAATTTGAGATGACTTCATTGTCATCTTGTGATTCTCCATCCAAAATTGCATCACGAATTTGTATTCAAAATGTGGAAATTTGAGAACATTTAGAAGCTGTATTATCTTACCTCGAAACTCGTTTCGCACTTTTTTTCCACTATGCTTTGATAGTTCATGAAATACATTGTACGTTTTTTATACAATGGAGATGAATATGCATTTCCGTGTATTGTTCCAACACTGAAGGAAGGAAGTTAACGAAACGTCTTTCAGTAAGTTAGTATAAAATGTAAGTTAAATGGACTCAGCTTGAAATTTTCACTGGATAACCAGAAACTGACTGCAATGATATGGTTTTATTCTGTTTTTCGCTAACCTCAAACTTGGATTTCCCGAGCCGCATCTGCTGATTATATACTGCGTATTTTTTATTCAAAACAGGGAATTACCATTCACGAGAGATGTTTCGTTAGTGTCAGCAATTTCCCCGGACCAAGTTCTCAGTGTCTCTCTACTTATTCCACATCAAGTTTCGCTCTTTCTTTGCTTTCATTTTTTCGTCATTTCATTCCTTTTTTTTTCCACTTAACTTTCACTCAACTTGTTTCTGCCTAGCTGTTCTCACCGTAGCGTCGTATATTCCTCAAGCCTCTGAAACACCTGCAACGTCATTTCTCATGTCGCATCAACCCCTTTGTTATCCGCACTACGATGCTGTGATTTAAGTGGGTCCGCAATGAGCTACTTCATAAAAATCGCTGGATCGACACGCCAAATCCTTCACAGTAAATTGGCCCCGGTCTTTCTGCAAGACCTTCTGGCGCCATTTCACCCTTTATCCCAATCCACTTAGACTATCCTCTCACTTCAACCCTTTCATACTCGAAATGCTTGCCATGCATTTCTACAAGAGCTGCGGTGTATCAGCAAGCGGACATTGCACCTCTTGCCAGATCTCATATCCTCTATCTTCCGTTCATCGAAGCTGATGAGACATTTTCAGATTCGAATTTCAGTGGCCTGATAAAGGAAGGATTTCACACGGAATTTTTGAAATCGATTTCCAACTCTTCGTCCATTTTCGTCATTGAGTTGAGCCATTCGAAATAATAGGTGGGAACTCACTCCTGTAGAGATATCCGAGGGTGTTGCAAAGTCTGGAAATTTTCCCATCGTGTACTGATATCGAGGAATGCGTAATTTGCCTCAACGCTCACAAGGATGATGTGGCCTTGCAAATTGAACGGTTTAGTGGTGATGAGCGCCCATTAATTTCAAGGTGTAATCTTGGTGAATATTGAGTAGTAGGATCATAATTATCAACATCATAATCAAATCTTGCATTTTTGCGATGACAAAACGAGTTTTTATATCAGTGCGACAATTTCTATATTCATTGCTGCGATATCACCAAGTCAAAGTATATTTCACTTGATGGTAGATTCTCATTCGTTCCTCCCAATTTTTCATGAGGAATCTGCATGAAAATTTCCTGACTTATCTGCGATTTGATCCAAGTGAATGATGAATTATTTGATTGGAGATTCTATGACATCATTTCGCGTTTCCAAGCACAAATAAATTAGAGCGATGATCGAGCCGGAAAAGCGCTCTTGATTGAGTTCCAACTGAAATATATCGATAATGTTATTACCGCATCATCAGATGCTTCTTGTATTCGATATCCAGGTCATATGCAATGTTAAATTCCGCATCGATTCGATATTTTACGCTGATACTATCGTGAAAGATTCAACCCTGTTTTCGAATTCTTTCTTTTTGGCGGACTACGGAAAGGATCACAATTGCGTCTTCAATAAGAATATCAAATTTATTAAGTGTGATAAAAATTTTTTCAATTTCGAATTATACGTGAGTAGTACCATGAAAATGTCGACTTATATTTTCCTTATCAGTTTTTCACCTAGTGGATAAGTTCATATGTGAAAAATATCACTTTTCGATACTTTGTGTGATATGATTAAATAAGAAATATAATTTCCAAACATAAATAGATATTAACTGCTCGCTTGCTCGAAATGTTTTGGAAATCCCGGGAAATGTTTGATATAATTTGTTTCGATTCTTCGCTAATATGAAATCGAAAGTGAAGCGCATCCTTTGGAAAAATCTTCTTGGGTCGACTTTATCACACTCCTCTACTTTCATTCTGAAATCTCATTGCTAGATGAAAGCATTACCATACCGCATATTTTCTTTTCTTAAAGAGTGAACAGATTGAGATGAACGGGAGGCAGTTTTCAAAGACCGTATCCTTTGCAGATGCAAACCGGATGCCAAGACGATTTCGTTTTCTAACAGTGAAAAACCTCTGTTTTCATTCTACTCCATTCTCATTTTCCGCCGAACATTACTAACGATGTAGACTACCTTCTTCACTGTCTTCTTCATTTCATCTCTCACCGTACCAGCCCTATTCCACGCGGCATTCTGCATTTTTTATCGCTTTAGCTGCAGTCGTTTCTCTGAGCAGACGTTGAATTCTCTGGTGAGATTGCGACTGACAGGACGGAAGTAGAAATGCGAAAGCCATCGGCAAGACCAGATTATTTATTATTTTTTTCGGACTTATAGTTTCCGTCAGCAAATATTCATTATTAATGAATCCCCAGAGTATTACTGAACAAGGAACCGGTATATTTTCAAACTTATTCTCTATTATCTAACCTAGCTGAGATGTTGCAGGAGGTTTCCTTTTTGAATGAACAAAGCAGCATTTGACAGAGACACAAGATATAATGAATTTTATTCCCACTGCAATTCGAAAAGATAACTTCAACCAGAATGAATGATGAAGTGTTTTGAATGAAGAGAAATGCTCCTCGGTATATGTCAACGATGTAAAATGCTCTGTTAATTAAAATCAAGTCGAATTACACATCGAGACATATAATGCTATACGCGCATTAATTTTGTGAATCTCGCAACATGTGGTACTGTATGTGATTTTCATAATTCGTAGGATCCCTCTCGGGTCATTTAAATAAATTGAATATTAAAATATTAGTCATGTTCACATTTCAGATGAGGCCATTGCGTTTTATCGTCACACGATAAAATTCGAGAAGGAATGTATGTACATGTTGAAGTTGCGATGCACTTGGCGAATTTTTCAGCGTTATTACCACATACGTATCTGAGAGACAATCTCAAACGATTCTCATGCTTGAGTACTTTCCAATCTCCGACGGAACACTGCATCCCTCCTTTCGCTTCCGGTATTTTTCGCGCTATCTTTCGCCCTGTAATGCAACCATTACTAAACGAGGGTGTAATGATAATAAATGACATGGTTGAAAATAAATGCTCAGGACTGGTTTGCGATAAATTATTCGCCGCAATTTTCTGTGGTGTTACGGGTATATTTCTAGTCTATATTTTTATCTATATCCATATAGCTATATGTTCCTTCGATGTCGCACGGAAAATTCGCCATTCATCAGTGCAACATGCACCGTGACGTCGAGTAGCATCGCATTCAACGAGGTTATCTGAAATTTATAATTTATTATGCGCCAGATGTTTTGTGAGTTAAAGTTATGGGGAAGAGTATATTAATGAACGTTTTTTCTTTTTTATTATTAAATATGATATATAGATAGTTGACAGATATACAACCGCGAATTAATTGCGTCAGAGAAAACTTTCTATTCATTTTACGTGTTGGCCACAGCTGTGTTTGAGTAATTAATGTTTATTTTTATCATATTTTGATATTTGTTATGAGTAATGATAATTATTTCATCATATTGTTCAAAACATATTTCGTGTTTTTGGTGAATTCATATAAGAACCAAAATTAAATGAATGATGTAATTTCTTTGCGGGGAATTTCTTTGAGATAAACTAAATTCTTGACAGAAAATGCAAATATTCAATATGAACAGATCAAAATTTTGTGTACGAAAAGTCTTTTTACATTTTGTTCATTAATTCATACACCCTAGATTGAGAAATTGAGTTTGTATTTCAATCAATATCTCAATTGTCCCAATCAAAGTTCCGCTTGAAGTTTGTTCAATGATATTTCCTTCCTGCAATCACTAATTTTCCAATCGCTGACACCAGTTTCTTGAGATCTGCTCAATTCTCACCATACATTCCATGACGATTTCAATTCTGAGTTAACGCTAACTGTACGAATTCTAATAATCACAGAGTTCTTAGCTTCATAAACTTTGTAGAAAATAATTTTTAAAAGTCACCGAAACGAGAATAGGAATAAAAGTTCATTCAATATAAGCTCGCTCGTATCTAAATGTTACGATTCTCCATATTGAGAACGACCAGAAATAATGACCTCACCAGTGGAGTTTGAATATTCTGAATGCATTCCGAATAGTGCTGATACCATAGACTATTGGGGAATTTCACTTGGCGTTCGTTTAGTGAAATAAACATCATATTCAACCAATGCAAATATGATCTATTTTGATGGTATAATAACGATAAAAATATAGTGACGGACGGGAACCTGTCGATTTGGCGAATCAAAATATTGTTCAACACTGCTATGTTGGATAACCAAAATGTCATCTGTAATGGACCAGTACTCTGATTGGTCCGCTATCGATACTTTGTTTTATCCTCGTTCCCTGAAATAATCCACAATTGATAGAAATATCTCGAAAGATGCTCCTGTGATTTTTTTTAACCCATATTTTGTTTGGGAACATGCTCATATCAAAATCATCTATTTGATGAATTAAAACATTCAGCACGTCACATCACCCCAATGAAACCGAAAAAAAAAGAATTGTTCATGCATGAAAATTTATAACTTCAATACGATCTCAATTGCGGAATGCAATTGAATTTTTGAATCATTAAAAATTTCAACCACAAATTCAATTTATCAGTTCGAAATTGACAACTTCGACCGTAATCAGCGAACGATTGCGATTCATCTGAAGATCGGATTCATACGAATAGTATAGGATAAAATTTATTGAAGAATCGATTCTATTCTTGGAAAATATGATGAAACAATGTGAAGTCTGTAAAACATGAAAATTATTTCCAAGAATATGTTGTGGTAGAAGAATGAACTTACTGAGTATAAATAAGTACCTATTTATCGATAATGTTCAGACTATAATGAATCCAAAAAAAATATAATATGAGGATATCATTCGAGCCCGAATTGGTTTTCACCGGACGGAAATGCATCGCATCAACAATTGTAACTACACTTCATTTTCACAATCGCGATGCTTCCCGACAACTTCCTCGTCGAGTTATACTACTAGCGTCGTATTACTATGCGATAATGAACTTTCGATACTATTGTGGCCCAGTGCTTGCACCCGACCAGTCGTCCCTTAGTCATTCTACGAACTCCGACCGGTCGTTTACATTCCTCTCTCGTTTCTACTAACTCGTCTTATTTCATTTGTGTTCTTTTCTCCTTTTTTCCTTTGTGATTTTCATCTATTTCTTTCATTTACACTCTTATTGATGGGAATTCAATACTGACTGTGTAACAATTTTCCATACCATTAAGCGTAGGAAATTAAATTCTCACTTTATGTGTAAGAAAAGCGTGAGAATTCCAAGATTATCTTTCATTTGTTATATATCCGAAATTTTTTTTTATTTCTTTTTTCCCAATAAATATTGGTCATGGTACCAATTGTCCTTTCTACTATCCCATTATCAACTCTGTAATAGGTTTTGTTATCATTGCTGACGTGTAAAGTGTTCCAACACAGTGAAAAGTGAGCAAAATCTTCGAATGAGAAATTTCTAAATTCTGGGATTGAACTTCATTGTCACATCAATCGAGACAGACAATAGATAATGCATTTCATATTTTCATCCAAAGATACTAAGGCGAATGATGAAATCCAGGTGTAGAAAATTAATTCAAGTCATTTTCAAATAATTGATTATTAATCCTAGTGTATGATGAATGAAAGCAGTCCTATAAATTTCAATCCTGAATTGCTGAGAAAAAGTATTCATAGAGTGAAAATAATTATATGGAAGTTATATACATATTCAAAGGAAGTTGATGGATTGTAGAACAGAAATCACGAGAAATAATCTCATGAAACTCGTGAATTGGCAAATTAAACATTCTAGCGAGCTCACAAGTAATTGAAAATTAAAGCAAACGAGATGGTGAATTACATGGAAATTCCATTCAAAGCAAACTTATCAGGATATGACATTAATAGAAAAGTGGCTTCTGAATAAAATGTGATTTATGAAAAAAATATTCATTTTATACGTCATTTTCGCGAATACGGATTTGAAGTAGTACAATTTCGATATTATCGATAGCTGCGGAACTGTTGAGCAATTTAATCTTTCAGTTCGTTATTTCCTCTCTCATTCAATGGTTTCCAAGGTGATATACATCTAGCTGACCACGTTCAAATTCGTGGAGAGGACATCGTGGGATTCGAATGAGAAGAGTTGATTGGAAAATATTCATTAGGAGTATCACACTCGCAAAGGTTTATCCTCTTTAAACTTTGTCCTACTAGCAAAATCATACGAGTCTGTTACATAATGACATAAATCATATAAAATATTCGAATAAAATTGATGTCGAGCGAAAACTTTAGAATTCCCTTGCGAACACTGAGCATAGTTAAAAGTTGGGCAAATGAAAGCCACCAATCCTCCTCTAGAAGCTTGTCGCGACACCTCAGCTCATGAATTTTCCCATCTACGTTCTCATATGTCTTGATATTTCCTCCAACACTTATGTTTGAGTAAAGTCACCGACTACCATGATGCTTCTTGTTGTGAATGGATAATATTTTGCGGAATGTATGTCGCAAGTTATGAGGAAATATCTCCCCTTTTCTAGAGTACATACAATATTTCATCGCAATTCCAACTGGTTGTCACTTCGATGTGAGTCGTTGCTTGGTTTGTGATGTGACAGTCAGTAGAATGTTGAGTGCGATTATAAATTTACGTTTAGAGTGCCGAAGGTTCTCTGTCACTCGCAATTTCCACTCTGTAAAATGAAAATTCATTTTTATAGTTGAACTCTTCTGTGCTATTCTAATGGAACATCGATGCTGTATATGGAGTTGGCGGATTAAATTTTAGATTGTCTGGTAAACTCGAAAACTGCTTTATGATGAAAACATATTTTTCCATCTGATATTCATATTCAATTACTGTTATCAGGGTATGCAGAATAAACAACTATGATATGCAAAGTATCAACTAGTATGTATGACCTTCAAACCAATCAAGCTGTGGCAACAACAGCTACAAGAAATTGGGCTGGCCAGTGTCCATTCTACCTCCATAGGAGCTGGATAACTTTGAACACATCTGGATCCTTGTATCTAATTGGAATCTAGCTCTGATTTCCAATTCAATGTATGACTGGAAGTCTAATAACTTGCGGAATAAAAGCGAATGAGGATTTAGTGAATGTATTACAATAGTGGCAAGAAATCAGAATGACAATGAACCAGGAGTACTAATTCATCCAAATGTTGCTGTATAAGTTACAAAAATTACAGATTCTCTTCACTTCGTGATGAGAGTGAATGTTTTTTTTCCAATTTTCTATAAAGGGAAAATACACGTTTGTGAGATATTTCTCTTTTCTATCAGAAGAATGAAAAGAGGAGAAAGGAAATGACAATAACGAGCTGAGAAGAAACAGTGAATGACAAATGGGGAAGAATGTCCAATCAATATTCAGTGAGGAAAGAGTTGATGTGCTCACTTTGAGTATGGATGTAAGGGATGGACATGAAAGAACTCGTTGTAGTCATTGACATTCGATTGCGAATGGTTCTCCCTCCTCTGCATGTATAGCTACACAATATCCATCGTTCGTTTCCTGAAAGACACTTCATTCTTACTACTCACCGTCCTTCATTCCACCTCTCCTTATTGTCTCTCTCACCATGTCGCCTTTGATGTCACTGTCGTTTCTCGGTTGAAGGTACATTCACGATCTTGTAACATCGATACGGAACTCGAGAAGAGATGAAATACGATGAACCATCTCGTCAACACCTTCAATTTTTTTATTATTTTACTCTCTGTGTCGGTGTTTGTTCTAATTTAAATATTTTATTTACTAACAATCTTAATTATAATTTACATTAGTGACCATGAATGTGAAGTGAAGATAACTCGAATAATCAAAATAGCAAAACGTAACCGTTGGATGGCAGTTAGGATTTTGAACTATGAGCTAAGCAATGCACTTATAACTTGTATTTGAGCTCGTGGTCAAACGTGTGAGCTAAGCAATAAAAGTATGTATGGTTTGACCACTTGAGAAATCGAACAATAATTGAGAATTACAATAATGTGTGTGCAAGTGTGAGCTATGCAACACGGTGATCAGGTGGTGACGAGTACAACACACACCACCGCGTGGTGTGCACGCACGTGTGTTGGGTGCGATTTACGCCACAGAACTCGCAAGTCACCACTACGATGGAAACGCACTGAACACCGTAAACACTTGAACTTTGAGTTATTTCGATGCACGTAAACAATTTGTGCAACGCACTGAGCAGACCAAGAGATACAAAAACTGAATGAATGTTGAATGCGGAAACCCACGTGTGTTACGTGCTAGTGCCGGTCAACAAGTGGCATGATGGCCGCCGGCGATCGCGTTGCTGGGCATTAGTGCTGCATTAGACATGAACATTGTCTAATGTCGCCCTAATGCGCAGATCCTTCATTAGCGCCCAATGCGCATAAATTTCGCGAACGCCCAAAGGTGGGCTGCAGTCAATGGTCGACATGAGTGCAATAGATCGACGTATCGCCACATCGATCCTATTGCAGTACGAAACAGTCGGAAAACTCATCATACATTTCTATATTGTTGTAAAATAGTTCCATTCCGCCTGCCAGACTAAGTAGTGGGAAAATTTTAGTCAAGATCACGGTGGAGAAATATTGAAGACAATTATCCTCGGAATACCTCCATAGAAAATGATGGCAAAAATATTAAGAGACAGGATATAATAAACCTCTGTCACATTTTGAGGATATCTTCCCATTTCGTAGAAGAACAAACTTGCAAAGTTTTTACCTTTAAAAGCAATTACTTGAAATTTTTATATCGTTCCAATGAAATGCCAATTACAGAAATAAAATGATGCGCTGTGTATATTTGAACCGAAAACTTGGATATTTACTCGAAGTGGAGTTCTATCTTTGAAGTGATGTAGTCTATTTAATTTATTCAATTTCCAATGTCACAGTTGAACCATCACGTTGAAGCAATGTTGCTGAACTTTGTTGGTTGACTGGAGCACTCGAGTATTCGTTTCACATGTGAGCGGAGGAATCTTAACAGTAAAATAAACTCACGCATATCACCATTGTAGAACATTAGCAAAATGGAATTAGATGAATGACTACATGTATAAAATTTTCTGAGAAACATGTGTACGACATAATGGAAATGTTTCACTTCGAAACGATGCAGCATGTCGTTCTGACACGTTTGGATTTGTCACAACTTTGCTCCTTGAACTGTCAACACAGGACAAGTGTTTAGTTGAATCCACATTAGTAAATGTGTCAACTTGACACACAAATGCGTCAGTTCAATGAATTAAATGTTCAGTCATACATGTGAAAGGTGTTTCGTCTCTGAGAACAACTGAATTCACGACACATTTCACAAACGGAAGATTGTAAACAATTAATTAACTTGATGCATTAACCTCGACAGATATACTTTTTAATTTTCATCTCACTATTATAAATATTAACACCCCACGCGAGTGTTAGTGAATAACTGGTTTAGTTTACGATTTCACTGCGTGTTGTAAAATCATTCTCATTTCTCTTGCCTCTTCTCTCGTTCTCCCATTCGCTTCCATCCTTATTATTCCATCTTCATCTTCACTCGTAAACGAACACCATAATGGTGCTATCCGGTAGATAATATCCAAGACCACTTCTACGCGATAGTTATGGGTGAGCGTTGGAAGTCGAGTAAAGTGTTAATCACGTGCAATAATTTATATAGGACAATCTCGGAATAATTCCTAACGACTTCAGTAGTTCGAATCTCTTATCGATATAACTGTTGTACAATGGGACGAAAATACAATCGCAAAATAAAATAAATAGTAATCGAGATCGTGATGTTGAGACGAATATCATTCGATTGAATGGTCTGAATTCATCATGACAACCACGATGATTCTCAATTGAACAAGAAAGTATTGATGAAAGGGGAAATGTCTTTGTTTTCGTACTTCCCACATTTCACATCGTTCGTTATTCTTCATTTTGTGATGATCCAGTACTCGAATTTTTTCATTTCTATTCGAATAAAATGTCAATTCTGTGTTACCTCCAGGATTTTGAGAAAAGATTTCTAGAAGAAGTAAAAAATGTACAGCCAGGACTCCAACAATGCAATGAAAAATAATCGTATCGTAGATATGGAGAAGTGTGCCAAATAGGAAAATACATTTTCATAAAGGTCAATGTTATCTGAACTGTATGTGGAAGGGTTGGAAAATGCAGACCAACTGTCATTGTCCCGAGAACTAGAAAATGGAGGTGAATTGAATGCAAAAGCTCTTCATCTGCTTTCTCTCTGTACTTGAATTCTCGACTTCCACGAAGACGACGCGTCATTTTGTGTATATATATATGATGTTTAGTCACTATTACATCCCACCACACTCCTCGTCACATATCTTACGTACACTACTCACATTTACTTGCATAGAGGTGTCTCTGTGCATGAATGCCAGTGTTTGGATGTGCTGGATACAGATATAGGTCTAGAGAATAGAATGGTTGAATGCCGGTAATGCCCGGAAAGCGCTCGAGACGCTGAGTCCTTAGTGCATTTTTTATTGAGACTACTATTCCAAGCGATATTATATTCGGTTTCAAATAGCAGAGGAATATAAGATGAAGCATATCGCACTCTTCATAAAGCGATGAGAATTGGAGCATATTTTTTGAACCTCAATTTTCCATATAATTTTCACGGAGCCAATTTCAAAATATTTCACCATAAGAAATAGGTGGATTGCAATTATAAGTGCATTAGAGCTCATACACTCATAACCCTGATTAGAGATTTTTCATATTGAACAGAAAGGCCCACAGGAGTTTCCTCGTGGTGGAATAAAATGTCTAGTGATCGTAATAATTATCTTCGATAATATGAAGTTTACTTTTAATTCTGTGTGGGCTACCTAAGAGTATGTCAACTCAGAAGAAAAAGTTTCTCAGATCCTGTTTTTTTCTGACATTTCAAAGTAGTTTGGATGAGTGGTGTTACTTCTCCTGTCTTGCGTAAATTTAAGACATGACTGTCCAATAACATGAGGCAAAGAACAAGGCTGAGCGTCCATGAAAAAGACCTTCAAGTAATATGAAAAATAGTTGAGAGATTTCTACAAATATTGAAACAACGAGGAAGTTCTGAGGTTTCATCATATGGTGATTCAGCGAGATCTATTTCATCATGAAATCATCAGATGTTTCAAGTCTTGATCGCAGTTAACTTCGACTGCCTTTGCAACGTGTAATGTGCAATAGCTTTTTTTTTAACTACTATTTGTAATTTTATCCGAGAGACTATAAAAGTACGTCAACAGATGTCAGCCAAAAAACTTGATCAACTCTATAACCTCCTCAAAATAATTTTCTTCAAAGTACCGTCATTCATCCATCCATTCTACTTTCTGATTGTCCATTGCCCCTCCCTAGACACGACGGTAAATGAAAAAATCACTTGATATACCTCAGAAGCTGATATGAAAGCGTATGCCAATATATATACACACATAACACTACTACATATGTCCGCTGAAAGCGCTATATTCACACTGTTAGTACATCCTCGCAGTTTCCCAATCAACCTGATGAGTCGTCCAATATTGAATAACAAGCAAGTGTACTTCGCACCAATTACGAGACTTCCCTCACCAACAATCTCTCCTGAAATAGTAAAATGAAAAAATTGAATAATTATTATATTAAAGTGAAATATTAATTCACTAGTATTCACGATCTATCTCCATTCGATTGATAAGTCTCGAAATAATTCATTTTGTTTCCGCTTTTGATTCCATCTTCAATGAATAGTTTATACAATACTATACAATGCTGCTCTAATCAAACTGTTGTTCCGATCCCTGCGGCTGTAATTTAATTTAGCCCGCACGTATTAAATTGGTACAGTCGCAGTGGGGCGATACATGCCGATTACAGTATTCCAACGTTTATCACATCGACATCGGTAATGGCAGATATAGTTTGGGTTATAACCTATACCGCCCACGTATATGTATATATGTGTGTGTATGTGTGTGTAATCGACTATCTTCAAGGCAATCTCCGACATTTCAGTCCAAAACTTTGTGTGTAAATGTAACAACTTTGCTCTTCACTTCCACTATAACGCAAACTTGCCAACTACTGCTGATATATATATAGTCCAACAAAAGTACATACATGAGCAGTAAAAATAGGGAATTCGAATTTACCGAGTGTAATATTAAAATATTTGAGTTATAAATACATACCAATATGAGTTTGTGAAATAAAGCTGAGAAGTAAAAGTAATAATAATCACCTGGTGCATATAGGAAATATGTCGAGTACGAGTTTCAAACCGCAACTTTGTCTCTATGAAAATATGTGGAAGTAATTCATGAACGGCTATTTTTGTTTAATTGAATATTTTTATTGGAAATCAGCAGCAATTTACATGAAATCTTGGGTGATTCCGAAACGATTACAAATAAAAGTTGCATAGCTCAATATCGTATGAGGGGGTGAATGATTCTCGATTTAGAATGAGAGCATGAGAATTTGTGTGAAATAGACATATCGTCGAGTTGAGAACTTTTGTTAAAAGTTGGTCAGTTTGTACTACTTTCGTGCACTTTTGTAAGTGGAGTGACAACTTCGAAACATTTGGAAACGTCTCCATTTTTTAGAGTTGATTGGCTCGAACAATAACCCCACAAGTTTCGAAACAGTCGTTTGTATGATGGAGCTGTTGTATTACATTGTGTCTGTAATACTGCGATTTTTTTTTCAGTGACATATCTGGGTAACGATTCAATTGTGGAAATCGTGGAATGAATGAACGTTTACATTTTCATCTTGCATACCAGTTAAAACTCATTGAATTCTAATTGTTATCGCAATGTTCATAAGTTATCGCACCATTAATGGATTTTTCCGATAACTTTGTTTAAGATGAATTATATTGACTAGGGTCCTATACAAGGATGAATTCCAAAGCCAACTTTGTCTTCAATATCTCCAGTATCAGTTCAACTAGTATAATTGATCCGGTCGTTAGTCTGAATGAAGCGACGCTCAATAGTAATTGTCCAATATCTGATGGATACAGCTGAGCCTGGTAGGATTAATAATGGCCAAGTGAGATCAAACTATTCGGAAAGCTCTCGTACTCCTCAATTGTTTGCAGCAATTGAAAATGATCGTACAAAGAAGAATGAATAAGAAATACACTGTGAAACTTGGGAATATTGAATTCACTGTGAAGGTTGGGGACAAAGCCAGGACAATCGTATTCAATACAATTCAACTAAAGTCTTAAAATTTGGTCCATGCCAATTTGAATTCACAACAAATAAAAGTTTTCTGATGAGAATTGTGCTCGATTGTAAAAATTCCGGTGGTTAAGAACGGTAAATGAATAAGTGCATATCCCAATGCGTGTCCCACAAATTATTTTTTTCTAAGACCTTAAGGAAGATGATCACTCCAAACATTTGTAAACACATTCCAATTTTGTAAATTTTTACTCAAAGTTAGATCAGAATCATCCAAATCGATGATAGCTATAGTTTCAATAAAGGTATAGTAGAGAAATACCTAGTAACAAGAAAATGGATGTCGATTGTTTTTCTCCAGAAGTTATACGAATACTACGACCCGGAAAATTATGGCCATGTGATCAGCAAAACTTCAATATTCCATTGATTTTCTGAAATTCAATTATTTCAACAGGAGTACAAACTTTCCCGAATTCATTCCAACAATTCTGAAAAGTTTGAGAGGTCTATATGCTGTATCGAATGAGCTCCAAAAACAATGAAATAAATTTTCGACTCGGATGACACAATGTATGTAAACCGTTCGAACATAGATATCGTTCCGAAGGAGATTCATCCAGAATGATTTGCCATAATAAATCTTCGGCTGTGTTCTGTAACTCACTTGGATAGCCTCCATGTTCCTAGCCTCCTGACAGTTGTTCTCACTCACTCAATAGGACGGATAACAGGAGTGAAGACATGTAATATGAATATTCATTTTGGATTGCAATCGGGCACACAAAACGGTATTGAGAAAATCATATTTCCAGCTTTCGATCACAAAAATTAATTCTCTGCATCGGAAATCTCTGTGATTTTTTCTTCTCTTTTCAACTGTTGAAATCTTTCAGGTTATACAGGCCTGTGTGATATTTAATATGGGATAAACGGTAAAGAATGATGATAACAATGAAAAAGTCAAGGCAGCAGTACCTGGTATGAAAGCCCGCCGGGAAAATTGTTGCGATTGGTATGAGCACCGCACACTCTGTATATTCTCCTATATCAAACCCGTTTCGTCCTTCTGCTTCATATTTCTGCGTGACTAGAGCCGACTGATGCTGTTGGTAGTATGACAAGTGCAACATTGTGCGCGCATATTACGCGTTTGTCGTTGATGTTTCATAGCTGTGATGAGAGGCCACACACGAGTATACTTCCTAAGTATCAAGTTATTTCACGCGTTTCATTTATGCCCACGCAAACATATCTCCATTTCAGTGGTATGCACCTCCATGTTTTTATTCCGAGGACAATTGAATTTCATATATTGTCATCTTCAAATTTGCCGTTTTTTTAAGGAAACATAACACAATCGGAATGATCAGAGGTTATAATAATTGTATTGGGATGAACGAATGTATCATAATCATATTGCTTGCTGCGACAAATTTCAAAATAATATTTTCGAACTCAGAAATTTAATTCTTCAGCAAGACTACTTTCCGCAGTAGTGCACATGAACAGGTGTGAACGCGGTCAATAATGAATATACACGCTATCGTACGACTTTGGATACGATTCCTTATTTCTTCACCAAACTATTTCATGACACTGTCCTCCATCAGTGTCGTGAAAAAAGTTCTTCCAGTATCAGACAAGTCAATCAAATCATTCAAGTGATCGAATCAACTTCACACATTATCCATCAAAAGAGTAAAATCTCGAAATCTGCATGCGGATGAGAACTGATGATAATTCCATCGAGAAAGTTGATTTATTTCCAACGTTGTTCTTCGTTTGAGGTTTTCCAAAAAGTTGACGGATAAGAAATTCATTCCAAACACAGGAATAACATCTCGTGTGCTCCCATCAGTAAGAAAAAGCAAAATATTTCATTACATCATCATCCCTGTTTTGCCCATTCATTTTATCTCCGCTTGACTTGACATTTGGTATTTTCGTTCCAAATATCATTATTTATTATGGGATGTCATGCTTACTCCATTCAAGATTTCCATTTTCTTACGTGTATGTGTTTCGGGTAACTTCAAATTTAATGCAATGGCGTTGTAAATAATTCATCGTTATCTCCCAGCAACCAGTGATCGTCAAGGACGACTTGGGTTTGTTCGAGAACCTAAATAAACGATGGTATGAAGCTTAGGGCAGTGAATATGGATCGTTTTAAAACGAAGCGAAAGCATGTATGTAAACGGTGAGGTAAAGCACAAGCGCACCATTTGCGTAACCCAGCGCAGTATATTCAATACGCAGCCAATGTGTACATTTCCCATGCCTCATATGAAACGCTATCTCCAAATAGTAAATAAAACTTTATTCTCTATTTATTCCAGAACGTCATGAACTCAACAATGAAAATTAATATAAGAATATGTGAAAGGTAGATGTGTACGGGAAAATTTATTTCGGGTATGAATTGTTTCCAGTACGATGATTTGGCCATGCCACTCATCACCGACAACGTCTTGCGATTTTCTGACTTTACACTGATAAATAAACGTGAGGTGAAATTTTATCGGTCTATTCCAATTATCGTCTTGCTTCGTTTTCTCTTCTGAAAAGAAAAATGGAGGGAAGCAATTTTTATTTCTCATTGGAAACAAAAGACTGGCTATACCCTTAGAACTGGTTGCGTTGATTCAGAACAATTACGGTCGGAAGACAATGAACATGTCCAAAGAAAGGGTGTGAATGTGACTGGAATAATAATGATGAATGAATGGAGACTTAAAAGCAGATAGCTATTGTAGGGAGAATCCAAACCAGACGCTAGCTAGATGCTTCGTCTGTTTTTTTAAATTGAATCTGGTGCTAATCTCACGAAACTGGCCAGTTGCTAACTCATACCACAAAATATTCTCATGTAACAACGACTCTTATATGAAAACAAAAAGCCAAGTTTTTTTGAAGATTTTCCATTGATTTGTCGAGTAATTCATCCTACGAAGAAAACGTATCATTGACAATTCACCTTCAGACAGTACTTGGTACAAATCAGTTACGAACAGGAATTTAGCGATAGTATAGTACAGATGAAACGTTTAGTCATAAATATCGAAAATAAAATTCACCTTTGATTACCACCTAGGATGTTTATTTTGGTAAGAAATTTCAAGAATAACTCCGTAACTACATTTTTGCAAGTATTTTTCACTTGAATGATGAAAAAGTTTCAGAGAGTGGCGGATTTGGAACATTATTCGACGTTTAGAAATTCATTCTTCATTTGAAGCAACTCCCATTTATCCATGATTGCATAATTCGTTGAATAATTCTACCTATTCACACCTCTATCGCTTTAGGGTATTTTCGTTATGTAAGTCGAACTGTAAATTCAGCCAAATATACACCAAAATATATATGCTATTTTCATCGCACCCCGGAGCATAAAAATATTGAAAGTTCCAGCATGCGGTGCACAGGAGATACGAACGAGATAATAAGAGAGACCAATTTCAGCTGAGCACAAAGGCAAGTCAGACAAAATTGCGGTGGACCCATTGTTGAACTAAATAAATGTCGAATCGGTAGTTAGTTTATATATTCATGCAACAGAAAGTCGCATATTCATTCTGAGTGCGTACAAACAGGTGAAGTTGTATGCACCTTTCATTTATTTTTATACATAGTACATGTGGTACCAACTATCTTACATAACGTTATTAAATTTATCATAAGGTGCCAGGCAATTCTCCAAAGGTGCACATTTATGTCTGAAGCTTCTGTTCGCCGTCATCCTATTTCACTTTCTTTCTGTTTTGCATATTTTCATATCCCATATGATCAAATTTCCGATAGAATTGGATCTGCAATAAGCGAGATAATCTGATATTTATTTGAGTTCGTATCGAAAGAAATAGTGCACATTTTATCCTCATCGCCGAGCGACGTCAACTCTGTTCTCGAAGTTCATTTACGAACGAATTTAATCAATAAATACTTTACGTCTGATTGAATGCTGAATTATCTGGAATAGAAGTTTTTATTTCATTTCTGAAGTTTTTTAATAAATAGTCATTTATGTTTGTTGATTGAATAAAGTAATCCATTCGATGTGATTATAGAAATTCTCGTTGATTTTATTTTGTTTGCACTTACTTTCATAAATACGGCACTAACTAAAGTGAGAAATATTTCGCGCAAACATCAGAGACGTTATTCTGTTAACACAAACGAACGAAATATACTTAGAAGATGAGTAAAATTTGTTTTACTAATTTTCCCAAGATTCGCAGCACGCAAATATGGAATTTGATTCTTTGACTTACTAAATGGGAAGTTGAATTTGTCATAGCACATCAGAAAAATCGAAATACGGAGAGAACGCTTTTTCTATTTATCTGCGAAACTTCGGAGCAGTTTATCAAACTCAATGCCTAAATTGAAACAGTCATATCTCATACCAATGGAAAGAAGTAATCAACAGAAATTTCACTTGCAATTTCCGACCTTTGAATTCTATCTTAACAGTATAATAAACATCAATGACATCACAGAAACGAAGATTGAACTATCTGCAATTGAACAACGAACATTCCAATCACATTATCTTACATCAAACAATTAGTCGATCACATTCACGGCTGCATCAGCGATCCGTTCTCATTCTCCATTGAAAACAAAAATTTCCACCGTAGCACTCTGTCCACTTCCCACTACAATGGATAATATCCAAGGAAAACGAGGATGTACATCATGGACATGAACGCGCTGAATCATTGTTTACATGTAAATACTATTTATTTGCACCCAGCGGCCAACCGCATTTTGACGCATATAGAGTTAGTGTCGACTGAGATATAGATTGAGTGAGCTAGGTTGTATGAGAGAATGTATTGCTGGAAGGAGAATGACTCTATCTGTGAGTACACATACGTATGTGGATTCAAGTAGTAGCAGCAGCAGCAGTACGTACGCAATTGGCCGCATGTCACTCTAATGAGGATTTGTGCCGACGCTGTACCATCGTACCAACGCGAACCCTCTCGGTAAACAAGTAGGTAATGGTCGAAGTGGAAATACAACAGCTCAGTCATCGGTATATACACTGCTTTTACTTGGATTCAAATATATATACGTGCAAATGTGGATGTATATTGTTTGGAAGATTTTGTTGCCTTAAACAGTTTTGAATTAAATAGCTATCGAACGAACAAACCTATTTGTTCAATTTTCTCATTGTCATCCATTTTCATATAACGTAGATCGTTAGACGAAGACAACATAATTGAATTCAACTGAATCATGACAAAACTTGAAACCAAGAGCATCGTGGAGAATCTTCCGTTTATGTGATTTTGTTCCTGTCTTTATAACTACATTGAGAGAAAATTCTATCATGAACTCAGAGAATATGATTGCTGTTGGCACATTATTTCATACCTTCTTTTTCAGGATGTTGACATATTTCATGGTGATATTCAGAATCATCAGACTGGTGCATATTATGATGGTCCGTTGAAAGCTAAAACACAAAGATAACGAGGATGAAACATGTCAAAGAATTGAGATTGGTCTCGTACAATCAATATGATGATCATTCGAGAAAAATCATACAGTTCGATAAAAAAATGGTGACTTGATGACAACGAATGTGTGAAGAATGATGTGAATAATGGAAAGAATCGATAAACTGCTTGTAATGTTGGCGATTATAAATTCTGGATTGACTGTGATTTCAAGAATTCCGCTTTGTTAACTACAGTAGGTGTGGTTGAGCAAATGGATACTAACATCATTCGACATGTTGACACAATATCAATTCATTCATTAGTCACCAGTTGATTCATGTAATCAAAATGTACTGGGAGTACACATGAGTCATAGCGCTATTAATTACTGTCCTCTTTGAACTGTATAGTGACTGGTATTAGATCAATCAACGATTCATAAAGCCATGATACGCGATTCATTTACTAGATGTGCAGACTGAATGGAAATTCTCACGACAAACAGTTGTGCGGGAGTATGGTTGAAATTTTCGAAGGAAAATATTGGTTATGTATGAAAATTTATATCTGCCTTTTAATTCAACATTTTGAGTATATATAATTTCATCTAATGGTAGATAATTTTCAGTTGTAGGTAAATGCGTAAATGATTTTCAATACCATCACTGCATAAGCTCAACATCTTTCATGAATTAAAGATTTAAATTCTGATCTTGACGAATAATTTCAAAGAAGATCCGAACACCACTCCACAGAAAAAGAGAGAAACAAGAGTTAATTGCAAGTACTGATACTTAGTAAGAATCCAGTGCTATCAAGAACTGCCTTTGCCAACATTTATGAGAAAGCAGATAAAAGGGCGGCCAATTTACAGCGTTTGAAACGGTCCTACTTGCGAATGCAAATGAAAAAAGGAGATGTCTATTAATTGTGAGATATACATTGCCAACAGTTGCATTCTATGAGTAGTGAGACGTACATCTTGAAAGAAAAATGTAATTGCTAATCAGTATTGAGACGAGCTTCAATTCAAAGATATTGGAGAGACATAATCGAGCCTTGCCTCCCTCGATCTTCAGAACCATTAAACCTATAGCGGGTATGATGTGGTGGCACTGGGAATTGTCCTGAGAAACATAACCAGAAAACACCTTTGCCGATGTTTGCATGAAGCGTTACAAAAAGTGTAACATTCTGATGACTGATATTCGCGATTGTTGTCTCCGAAAGAAATTTAAGTTTTTCGATGGTTTAACATTAAATTTGAGAAGTCAGCCTCTCGTTGAGCTTCACAGAGATGTGTTCATTCTCACGAACGCCGATCTCGATTGATCGAACATGCATTCATTGACACTCTAACTATTTCTATCATGAACAAGTTCGTTGGACACGAAGGCAACTGTCGTTATTAAAATTCTGAACTCATTGATAATGTCAACATCGCATGAGTAGGAGATCATTTCACATGATGTCTCACTCACTGTGGATGAAGTTTAGGCATTGCAGATCAGTTTTACTGTCACTGTGCTCAGAACCATATTTCACAAATGATTGCGTCAAATCTGGCCCAAATTTGAAAATTGAAAGCCAGAATTGAATCCATGGAATATAGAAAAATACTCGAAGAATATGGTGGGGGAAAGTCAATCTGTCATCGACGGAGAGGGTACAGGAATGGTGAGTAGGCGTTTAAAATCTTTACCCTCTTTCGTTACACTCTATTTCTGGGAAAACAAGTTTTCCGTTCACCTCATGGCTGCTGGACCAATGATAAAACGAATGAACAAAAGAAATTAATCAAATATTTAATCGTGTATCACGTGAGAGTTTGGGGATGGTGTTACTTTGAGGGAAATACGTCAGAGTTCCAATTGCCATGTTGTCAAACTCTTGAGAAAATGACAAGATGGGTCCCGGTGGCAGCGTGACAAACAAAAAGCTAAGGAACACAATGAATGATTGAACAGAAAATTGTATAATTCAACACCATTTTCATCAAAGGCTGACTTAATTGCATCGAAGTTTCCTTTAGTACCTGGTTTGGGAAAAGACAAAATGTGGACACTAAGAAGAGGGGAAAATGTCAGAGGTTGTCACAAATTTCGTGGAAATGCGTGAAAACGTTGAGGTTATCTTGAATTCTCTTTGTTTCACTTCCTCTTTCACGTTGTTAATTTACTATCCATTCTCACATTCTCCGCAATCCCAAGCTGTGTATGTGGCCACATATTGTCAGATACAGTCGAATATCCATTCCACTGAATAAAAGTCAGAACATACCTACTCATATTTTCCTGGTACAGTCTCGAATGAGAAGCAGTAACCAAGTGGGATTCGAATGCAAATAGATCGTACATCGCGACGAAACCAATAAAATTCCTCAACTGTTTTGATTTCATCTTGCAACCAATCAATAGTGCTGATGAATTCTACCCAATTTGTGGTATCATTGCTCAAGACAGTTTGACAAATGATTCTGATCCTGTTCATCGAGCTTGGAGTTTTCTGAAGTTCATCTGAACTAATTCTTCTCTATCATAATGTCCCATTATATTTCTCATATTATATCGGATAAATTACTTCCATCACAACACCAGAGGAAAATATTCTGCATGTTGAAATAACGTCTGAAGCATTATTGATAGGATAAATTCGAATTTAACTAGAGAACTAATCAATCGTGGTTTTTTGGCGATTCAGTGGCTATAATGTGATGAGCGGGAGTTAATCGTAATACAATTCTCTCGAGACAACTTCCCATCAATTCTATTTATAGGGATTCAAATCCTAAGAGGAAAATGATGTTGAACAACATATAGGCAAAGATTTCGTAAACATCTTGTTGTATCTACGATCGACCAATATTTGATTGATGGGAATGAATGTGAAGACACAACACTATGCATAATGTTGAATGCAGAACTGCAATCAGCTTCAGAATGAATCTTTGTTTCACAATAAACAGTATGAGTTAATTGCATTAGTTCTCTTCACTCTTCTCAACTTTTTATTGTCAGCGTTTATCCGCAAACATTACTCAAGGAAAATAGAATTTCGTATAGCAGAGAAACAGTTCTGAAATCAAATTACGACATTTATTCAGTTCTATAATTTGGAGTGAATATGAAAGTTATGAAATGAGTAAATAAAGCACTAGACAATGTTTCAATCTCTCTGGTTAATGTTCATATGAATTTATCTAGGACAGGATGATGAAAATGTCTTTCTATACAAGTTTCTATACACAGAAGTTACTCTCATGTGATGAAAATATCATCTGCTCAATGTCAACTCTATGAGAAACATTGAAAAAATAGTTATCTCTTAGTCACCACTTTTATTAAAATTATTTGGGCACTTTCATCTTGAAGAAAAAGCCGCAAACTCTTCCAACTATTGAGGCGGAAAAAAAAAGAATTGAATAAGCAATTGTGGGAGTGAATGAAGAATTTGATACTCGAGACGTTATTAAAATTAAGAGATACTTGAAAAATGCGCTTGATCTCTGATGTTTCCGTAATATAGCTCATTAGTATTTATTTACTGCTTTCTTTCTGCATGTCCCCATTTATGAGCGTGTTCTCATAATTTCACACAAATGGACGGTCGACAAAGAGAGTTCATATCAGTGAATAGCAGCGCAAATTGATGAATAATCGAATCAATTTATCGACTTTCATACACCAAGCAGAACTTCGCTATAGTGGTACATACAATGTTGTTATAAGAGATGTGCTGAATAGTGCTCGTGACTTTCATGAATTGTCCGCGGGCAATCATATCCATCTATGTCCTTTTCATAACACTGACATTTACGAGGGAAGCAGAAGATTCTTATCGGAAAACTAATTTCCATTTATTGTCTTCACTTCTATCAATACATTCCTCAAATTTTATTCTTTTATTTATTCTCTTTCATGCGATTGTTTCTAGGACTCATTGTGAGTTCACAATCGTATCCATCATTGATGATTGAGTGTACGTTTCTGACATTGGGAATAACCAGACCTAAGAAAAAATCCAAAGAAATCGAATTACGACACATGAGCAAAAAAAAATATACGAGGGGAAGAGAACGGGAGGACCAAAGGGAGACCTAGCAGAAGAGATAAGAACCATCACTCTAACTCTGGCAATGTCCCAATGGCTTTTGCGTATACGGTTTGTGTATATACTGACCTGAAGAAATCCGACACAATTGAATGAAACTTCTTTCCATTCCCATTTCTCTAATTGTATCGAGACCTTTTTTATTTTCATATTTTCTTGCAAATTCGAGATTTCGATTATTACTACTCCGAGAATGTTATTCAATGATGAAGGAGGAAATAAGAGAAGGTGAAGGGAAATACAAGGTGGTAGAAAAGGATATTAATTCTTTCAAGGCGACAAAAGTATATCTTGCTGCTTTGATTTATACACAAAGTCAACGAGACGACCCACAAATTTTCCTACTTAATGGCCCAACATAATTAACTCGGATTACATGGAATTCTCGTTGTAGCGCATAGCACATGATTTATACGCATGCATATACTTAGTTGATTAAAGTAAATTACCTTGTTAGTATTTTTCCGAGACTTTCTCTATCTTTCTTTTGTTCTCCAAATGTTTCCACGAAGTGTTTTCATCATCACGAAAACAAAACAAAGATGTTGGGTGTGTTGCTCTAAATATCCCAATATGTGGCGAACGGTTCTACCGTTCATGGATCGAACAAATTTTCATGGAAATTGAAAATGACATCTGAGGAAATTGTCACTTTTATGGAAGGACATGTCTTATTGACATCCCATTGGGAATGACTGACTTATTATGCACCTGGAATGATACCGTTTCTGGTCGAGATCAAATCTAGGGATAAAAAAGTGGGGAAGTAAATGAATAAATAAATGAATAAATAAGCGAGAGCGAGAGTAGTGGAATAAAGGCGCACTCCAAGATCTTGGATAAAAAGTTCAGAGGAAGGGCACACAATTAACTTAATTGCCTTCCAACCCCATTTCACTTTTTATGTTTTTTCTCCAACTACATCCAACCCTCTCACGGTCTCTTATTCTCTTCTACTATAGTAAATGGACGGGATGTCACATTGGTCAGATAAACTGTGAGAAGAATTATCGTGGATGATAATTCTCTTGTTGAAATATTTTGCTCTTAACCAATTTACACGAAGGGTAAAGTGGATATTGTGTTGATTCATCTGTTCCTGACAATGTAAATCAAGAAATACAGATCTGATCAATATATTCGATGACACACGAGATAACCTACGAGCTTTCGCACCCAGTTATTGTGAAAAACAGTGAACTCAATATTGGCCATTCGCATACTGTGATGTCTCGATTTAAGACATGACACCTTTGATGAGAACGAATTGGGGGATCCACATCCACACTACTCTGTGAGTAAACTGCAGAGTACTCTCTACTTACAGCTATTGCAGTATATTTTGGAATTCCCGTTTGATATACGAACCTCCAATCAGTTGTGATCACCACTATCTTTCTTGTTTACTATCTCCTCATAGAAAAAGAGGACTCCCAAAAATAAAGCCACTGGGAATCGCGCTCGAACTAGTTGCCTTGTAAGCGCCTTAACCACACGATCGACCGGGCAGCTTAGATGCTTTTAGTTCATTATCATCAACTTTAATACTCCTTTGGGGTTACACAACTCCTATTTCTTCCGTTCAACAACCTCTGACATCATCTTACGTCTCCCAAACTTAGGTACTCTTCTTCCCATCGCTGTCGCTCTTACAACGAACCCGCTCAGTGTGATAGATCATGATCTCACATGAAACTGAAGTTGTCAATAATTCGTGATGACGTAATCTACGCGGATCTAGCAGAATTTTATGATAGAATTATATTTTTAAGAAAGTGGTGCTCCTAATTTGAGGTTATCTTCGTTTTTTCTTTACTCACTTGCTCTCTTCAAATGGTTGATGACTCAGTTTTGGAACGTCATTTGAATTGCCGAATAAACTGAGAAAAAAGTGGCTCCGTGCTGAGTACTCAATCCTTCCTTCAGTGCTGAAGAATAAATCTGACTTTTCATGGGTGGCAAATCGGGAAACGAACAGTCACACACCAACGGAACCTTCAGCTGTTTTACCCACAGAGAATTCCAAAAGTGACGGAGATGAACAGGTATTGACTTATTTCTTCTGAGCACCAGGATTGTGGTATTTCTAAGTGCTGAATCTCCTGAGAAAGATAAATACCTGAACTTCTTACAAAGACTTTATATTTTATCTCTGGACACTCACTGAAGTTCAGTGAGCTCTTCGGACGTAATACTTCACTTCCAATCTAAGCTTCCAGCAAGTAGTCGTTCGAAAACTCCGAAGTGCTTTTTTCAACAATGAAATGCTTCAGGATGGAAGTTTGCTCTAATTTTCAATTCTCTGAATTCTATACCATCATCAACGATCACATTATGATGAGTCTGCTCATCAACTGGCATAATTTCTTTGTGATGGTTTCATCTATCTCTTCAAATAAACAGAGGTTACACCTGTTTGATTCTGCATTCAGTGGATATATTTTTTATTTTCAAAATATCGTTTCCAAATTTCGTGAATAATGGGAGAGTCGACAGAAACATATTACCAGACTGACACCTCACTACTTTAGAAAATCATTCCTCTTTCCGTTTCAGCTTCTCTACCAAGTTTGATATCTCCACATAGCATCCTTTAATTTTCGATTGAAATTCTGTTAAATTCAATATTTGGTATATTTGTAATTTACTACTTTCAACCACTAATAGACTATGACTTCCAGAAGAAAACAGAATCGAACGCGTCTTTCATAGTTATTCCCCAGAGTTGAAAACGTCGGAAGCTTCTTGAATCTACATGCTCCAATTGATATTTTCCAATTCATCAGATCGATTCATGGTATCAAACGAAAATCTGTGGGTAAGTTCACATCATGAAAAATGCGGACGGAAAAAAAATGCACTTTTAGAGATTCAACGAACTCATCTCAATAGGGTTTCCGATTTAAATGAAACGCGAAATATACCGATGAACTTTATCACTATCGTACTGATTGTACCCCTCGTTTTCACTGAGTCTTTCGTCTGATCTTCCCGCCTCTTCATCTTAGATTGATATTTGATGATATCTGCCTCTATTCGTGATAATGGACAACCTGGAAATGGCAAATGTCTTTCCCGGAGTTCAATGATCTATGAGTCCAGGCAATAGAGTATAGTGGGGGATCATCAGTCTATTGCTCTTTTGATGTTGCTAGTCTGAAAACATGTCAATCCTTTGAATGTTGTACGGTTCGCTACTGAAAGGACGAAATGAGTTTGCGATCCAATTTTCTCCATCAACATTTTCTCCAATTTGGTTGTTCATCAAACATCACAAAGTTGAAACTAATTATCTGATATTGATGGCAATGAATATTGATGATGTGCTGTGTTATCACTAAATAATCTTCATATATCTTTCAGATATTCTCAGCACTCTATCTCCACAATTATATAATTAAAAACTTTTTATTTGTTTGTTTTTATCCCTCAATTTCCTCATAAATATCGCAAATTTCACCCAGTAGAAGAGGAAGATAAGCTTAGCACTTTTCTGTTGGACGTTATTTATATTCACTTCAATTTCAGTTGTATTGATGAGCAAGTAAATCGATGATGATAATGAGAAATCTACTTTGTTAAAGGTATTCAATGAATCTCCGTGGAAATCAGTTTGGCTGAAACTCACCCCACGATAATTTTTTCCATGGACACAATCCTGGTGTTATCATTTGAATCAAAGAGAATTGATCCCACCACATTTTTTATCGGTTCCAACAGTGCAATATTTGAATGGTTTTAAATTGACACTTGAGTAAAATATCTGTGCAGTGTCACAATATTAATTCAGCATGCGATACTCTATCATATTCTCTGAATGCGAAGACTTCAAACTTCAATCCCAGCAAGCCCTGGTTACAAAAATTAAATCCTCAATGTGGAAATTCCTTCATGAACTTACCAACACAAACCGAATTTTTTCCCTTCTAGTATAATCGTCATCCAACTGAAGTTTCCCAACGAGCAATCGTGTAGGTCTGGTGAGTAAAAAGCATAGCGAGAGTTCTCTTTAACGAGAATATAGTTAACCATGCTTTTACAACTATTTCCTCAATTGACTTCATGTAGTAAAAAAAAGATGAATGTACAGCATGATATGTCCAAGTTAAACGATAGCTAATTCTCATATCGTAAAAAATCAGTTTCATGAGCAAATATATGTATGAACGAATACCGCAATGAGTCGCAAGTACGACTGGGCTCATCGGAGTAGAAATGTTTCGACGGCAACTTAAACCTACTTGAATGTCAAGTGCAATTGCAGTGTGCTCGGGAATAAAAACATCTGAGAGAGGAAAAGCATCAGAGATTACTACACATCTACCAGAGCATTAATTTTCGGGAGCATTAGGTAAAGTTTTATCCAGCTATACATGATAAACCCCATATATGCGTGCAAGCTTTAAAGTGTTCTCACAAATCTGAACTCTAGATTTCGAACTCTTCTGCAATCTACCCTCAGGTTCTGGAATATCTCGTCCAATACAATGGAGAATGGGAAAGAAATGAATAATGAATGTTTAGTAGCAAATGCCCCAGCATTTGTCCGCTATGAAATTTATTCTTTGTTGATGATAGAAATCGAAGAGGAGGGTATATAATTTCCTTCATTTGTGTTGCATTAGTCAGAAAATAGTTCTAATCCAGACTAATATCTCAATTCAACTTTGTTTTGTCAGAAAACATTGATCAGTACTGAGGGAGCTTTGGTGTGAATTTCAAGTCAATTTATCAATTATTCCATGGGGAGCAATGAATGAGGGAAATTGAAGTGAAGTTTTTTGGGTGTAGTTAGGATGAAGTTTGTACTTACTTGAACGTTATCAGTCGTAACATGTGTTTACCGGAAGGATATTCATTTGTTACCGACCTCCAACGAAATTGAAGCAGTAATTTAGAAGTTTATCTGACAATCTCAGGCAATCAGAGAAATGGGGAGAAGTAACTATCGGTCAACTCTTTTGGAGAGGGTGAATTTAATGTTCACTGAATAGGTTAGAGTTTAAATGATGGAATTCCACTTTAACATGTTGACCCATATCATAGTGGGTGATGATAAACTTCAGTCTGTGAAGAGGGTTCACAAAATCATATGATGATGCGAACAGTATTCAAATTTCTGAACAGTATTCTGCAATCCAAACTTGATATGCAGTGATAGCATTCTGAAGAAATTTCTATGAATGCATTCATATAATTCACATCGGTGATTTGAGAATGAATAAATCATAAAAACATGATCGTCAATGCAGACGATTTATTTATGGATAACATTCATCTATTTTAATCACGTTCGCGCTCTCCATCGACTATGCAATAAAACTTTTCGTCCCTCTCATAACCACTTCGATGAGACTTGTACTTGACAAGAAACAGTTTTTTTTCCCAACCGTGTCGCAACCGAGCACTGTAAAACACTCAACAATAAAATGACATTTGACCGTCATTCAGAGATACTTTAAGCAACGGGCTCCGCAAGTTATTCTCTTCGCTCACAAACGACCAGGGGAAGGAAAAAACATAAAAATACGAAGGTTCGAATGAAGAGCACAAATAATGAAAAAATATCGAAGGGACGAACTAAAAGTACGTCTGAAGGAATACAATTGGAAATAAAGCCCCAGTTGTCCCGAATTCCTCTGAGTACCTAGCTCGGCTGTGCGGAGCACCCGATTTAATTCACGAATCTGGAACGACGCCACGTCCCGTATTTCTCGACTTTATAACGGCCGGGGGATTAATAATCCAGGCGGCGGCAGCGAGTCCCAAGAGGCAGCAATGAAAGACAAAGCGGCAAAAAGAAAAGTCAATGCGAGCAAGCAAAGAAGCTAGAGAGGAAGACAAGTAAAAAAAGAGTGGCTCGCAGTTCCGCACGAGCGACGGCCCGTGAAGAAGCAAACTCTAGAGGGCGGAATCGCCAACCTGGGAATAGTCCGCGTGAACTCCTTCACCATCCCCAGCGATTTATCAAGGGGCTTCAACATCAAAAATAAGCCAAGCACGTTCACACGACCACGATCCTCTACCACACTACGCATTCGAAATATTACATAATGGAACGCAGTTGTTTCATGTAGATATTTTCAGAATCACACGAAATAACAGAAAGACGAATGATCTATGAATGACAATATTTGGCGGGAAGGATTTCATTGTTCAAATATGTCATGAGATGTTGAGTTGTGAATGTTCCATTTGCCATAGCGAAATGAATTTATATTTTATCATTAATCATTCTACTGGAGGTCGAATCAATTGAGAAAAAGGTGCACGACCGAAGTGGCTGAAAGTGGTTGGTAGAATATAAGAAATGTAATAAAGTGCGAGCGATAAAAAGAGAACATTCGCGTAGAACACGATACTTGCTGAGATCTAACGATATTTTCCATTATAGACGTTTTCTTGTTGATTCCCACAGGGTCGGTTTTATTATCGGGAAAAATGGAATTATATTGGATACAATAAAGAAGAGGAGGGGAATTTACAAGAGTTATTTGTATCTGCCTCACCCCATTTGCAGTTGAGTAGAAAGAAATTGCCGATAATGACTCCCAATGCTATCGTATCAAATTTAATTTTGATAAAATAGATTTTTATACGATTAAATCATTGTATTTTTCTTTCAGCCACTGCATGAACGTTTTGTCATTGGAAAAATAGAAAATGGACGTAATATTTTGTTCTTTGACAGTTTGGCCGTATGGGCAACCAATTCTCAACTGTATTTCAGATTTCTCACGATCATTGATTGAAGCAATGTCACTCAGTATGATGAAAAACGAATTGCTTAATTGAATCATCGCAGCGATTCGATAGAAAACAGGACTTTGAACGTTAATTGGTCATGCCAAGTATGGGTAGCACGAAAATTGTTTGAAGCAAACGTTCCTCATAATAAATAATAAACAAATAAACAAAAGAACACTCAACACTAAATATCAATTATTGTTCCTTGCATGATAGTTTGTTGACGCCCATGTCGTTCTTTAGACATAAATGAATATATCGGCATGAACAAAAATTTACAGAAAAGTATGTCATACATTCTGTTTCAATCAATGTTTGATTAATTTACTCGCGCTATATTCGAAGGTAGAAAGTCAAACTTTCTTACAATCTCAATGGCCTATCCCGTAAAGTTTTAGCTTTTGTTACGCCGAAAGTTCTTAAGCCCCGTGGCATTACTTTTTTATTGTGCAGATGAGGAAACAGTTTGAATGAACGCAAACTTGATTCTCTTTTATGTTCTTTTCAGTAATTCTCGGTTGGTATTATGAGTTTTCATAGACTCGAACGATCATGACGTTTTTGTTAATTTTTGCTATTCACACTTTCCAATGTGAAATCTCCTGATATAACTCATTTGGAATTTGAAATCGAAATCGAAGGCAGTTAGGATCTTCTCATTCCTCACAAATTTCAGCTCTAATTGGCTCAACAGGAACTCAAAAATTTCTGTGGACCGTCCGAATTTCGATACGAGTCATTGGACATCAAATATCGAGTAAATTGCACTTTTTGAACTCTATGGAATCATTAATTCTCGAAATGTCTTGTTAACAAGTTTGAAAACATAGTTTTGATGGACACACTCCCTAAGTTTCTGATGGGCATTTCCAGTCCCACACGGACTTGAACAGTCCAGAATTGTTTTCGAATTCTTCAAGTTCTTGACAATATTCTTTCACATATCATTATGGAAAGAACTCGAACAAATAATATGGTACAAGGCTCATGTCCTTATTTCTGGTCGCTCAAATCTAAGAAAGTTTCACCTAATGGGACGCATTATTATTCTGAATATTTATCATGAATTGATCAATTCTTAAATCACTTTCAACGTGGACTCACTTTTTTCATGCACATTTCCACAATAAATATTCCAGCCAGTTTGGAATATCCTAATGGAAAGCACTCGCAAATTGACAGATTATTAAACTCATGTCATAAATAAACTTTAGCGATAGGAAAAATGTATATTTACATGAAAACTTCGAGAATAATCAGATGGATAATTGAAAATTCTCGTGCACGTTTCGCAATTTCTTTCTAAACATTTACATATGTCTGTTTTTAAGAAAAATTTTCACATGCTTGTAATAGGTTGATACAGCGCGAAAAAAGAAATGAATTTGAAATCGTTTTTGCTCTTCCACTCAGGTGGAAAAAAAACCTGTATTTTTTCTACCTCACTTCTCCTTGCATAAATGGATCTCCATTTTCTCGATTTACATTGAAAAGAGATATAAAAGATACATTCTGATTAAATTAAAAAATGTAAATTTGTAGCTGATTCATTTTTCGTAAAAAAATGAATAAAACCGTGAGAAAAAATATAGAGAGAAAGATTCTGATATGCAGCGAGATCTGGACGTGTGAACTTGTGTGTGTATTCGTGTCGGTACCTGTTTCCGCGTCCGCGGGCAGAATATAAAATATGCAGGCATATATTTGAATAAATTTACCGTCACGCTCTACACATAATTCCGATCTATGGGGAGTCATAATCACTGACGGGGACTTAATCAATGAAGGAAAAAATTACCAGGGAAAGAAAGGCGGAGTGAAGGAAATAAAGCAGCCGAAGATGTCGATATCAGGAGTACCAATGAGAAATATTATTCCAATATAAAAAATAATGTCATATTTCATTTCCACTCAACTCCCATTTTTAATCCCAATAAAGTCCTTCTTGCTCAGACATTAAAAAACAGCGAGGGAAAAAAATGCATTAATACTACGCAGGGTGGTGAAGGCAATATTTTTTATGTTGCAGGAACTGATGACGAAGAACAATCGTCGGAATTGGCGTCGACTTCTAGCCGGTGGTCTATTAGCACTCGTTGTGCTTGCCTTGCTGATCGCAACGATAATTCTCCTCACTGGTAGTCGTGACACCACAACTCCACGAACAACCGCTGCGTCAATCATCACCTTAGACGAGTGGCTTAGCGGTTGGCTGTCCAGTAAAAGCTTTAATGGTACTTGGCTCAGTGGTAAGTCGTTTTTTTTCTCATTCATACTAGCGCGTCACCATTTAACGCACGAAATTTTGTAAATTTTCTTGATCTCATTCGGCGCGTTCCGGGACGTGAAACAATGCGTCGTTAAATATGTGAAGAAACATTGTGGCAAAACTTGATTTCAAATGAAAATGAACAATTATCGCTCGGGCAGACGCAGGGGACGGACCTGGTACTCAAGCTGCAGAGAAAACGAATTGTAGTCAAAAGGAAAAAAAGTTATGAAAGTATATTGTGTCTGGGACTGAAAGTCCTGCGGGATTGTGAAAAAAAAAGAAGTGAGTGGGAATAATGGCGTTGATGAAATTCTTTCTAAGTGTGGACAAAACTCTCAGATTAAAATCTTTTTCTTTCTCTCTCATGTTCTCTTTGTTGTTTTTTCTACACTTTTTTTCTGTACATTCTTTCTATCCACTATTTTTCACATTCCGCAACTACGTTTTTCACTAGAGCAGTTAGAGAAGTTTTTCTTTGTGTGACGCTCGTTTAAATTCTCAACAAATCCATTCGGCTCTTCCTATTTTCGCTTTTTCACTCTTTTTACCATGCGATTTCTCTGCTTGTTCAGTTTTATCTATCCCTGTCGCACCCTTGTTTCGTTAATCAGAACGAAGTTTATCCAACGGCCACGAAAGAAGGAACGAAATAAATGGAATGAAAGGTTTTTATAACAGATTTTTATAATGAAGGACTTAACGATGTATTGATATCAATCATAAAATAAAAAGAATCATCTGTGAGTCAACGCAGTTTCAAAATGAAGTAAACTCAACAGATTATTGAAATAATTTGCATATTGAATTCAATCCAATGCGGATAAATTCATCAGAATCGGTGTTGGAATGGAGAGAATTCAACGATGAAGTCGACGAGTATGAACTTAAATCGTATAAATATCTGTTTTATAGTTAATCAGATCTCATCAACTCTATGAGATATTGATGGAAATACTAGGGAAAACAAGTTGCGTTCGACTGTTCCAACTTAACGATCATATTTCAACTCACAGTACTGAGATAACGATCGCGTATGAAATTCCGCATTCAACAATTTTCGGTGGTTGAGGAAATGCTCTCGAGGATTATTTGAATTTCGGGGGGGGGGCATTGGAATAGACAATATATATACATATATATATTCGAGTGAGCTTCTGAATCCCGGAGGATTCTATTCTCGTTCCAGCTGGTAAAATAGTGATGCTGTAGTATATCCTTCCCCCATTCCACCAGATGCTTTGGAAGAAGAGACGAGAAACAGTAGAGAATGACGAAGGGAGAAAACACACACAGATATCCATGGTCTTTCCCACTTCGCAACGTCCTACCAATGTCCGCATCATTGTTATTATTCAGTAACAAGACCCTCTGGGAATATTCGGGTTTTTTTATATTGCCATTCCAATTGATTTTTTTTTTGCATGTCATGCGAAAATAAATTGTCATCAACTTCACGAAACACTGAATCATGATTCTATGTTGCGTTATGAATACATTTCATGAATTCTCTTGGGGAATAATAAAGTTGGAAGTAGCAAAATAGATTTCAGCACGCTTTGATGGAACCAATTTTCTCAGATGAAAGTTTCAGTACCGACCAACGTGTTTTCCCTAATTGTGTGAACATAGCTCTCTTGGATTCAATATTTTGGCTTTTTCATGAAAAGCCTGAAATACACTATGTGGGGTGGAGGTAGTTTGGTCATTTCAAGTACTCGAGAAATTGATCGAGAATTTATGTCGAACAGACAACGACAGGGTTCGGAATTGACGATGCGCACAGAATGTTCATAACAGATTAGAAAACAAAATATAATTGTCAGATGGAAAAAATTACTGCTTAGTTCGCATGTTCCTGTTGTGAATTGAGTTCAGAAAATGATCAATTTCAATATGATAGAAGAATTAGGAAAGTAACATAGAGATACTTGTTGATATGTATCAGTTGATCATCTTTTCCTTTTGTTTTGATTCAACTATCAATTACGATCGGAATTTCCGATACCACCCGGTCAGAAGAACTGATCAATATTAACTTCCTATTATTTATTCTCTCCAGAAAATTTGTATTTTCGCAACGAAATTCCAAAATTTATTGAACAGTCTGTTCTAAAAACAAAGTTAGTGCCATCACAATTGCTCATTTTGAGCATAAGTTGAAAACACGTCTTCGCTGTATCTTTGATGTATCTTCGAAACTAACATGTTCCTCGCAAGTGAAATTCTTCAATTGTCTCATGTTATGTGTCAATGAGCATCGTATAATGTAAACCACTGAATAAAAACACTTTGGCCTGTCACAGGATCTAATTCTAAAATGTAACTTTGTCTTTCAAAAGTATCTCGTACAAAAACCAACGCCGAGAACTCTTGCGCAGTCACTCCAGTAGATCTATATGATTTCTCTGGGGAGATAAAATATGAAATTGGGGTTGACGAGGTAAACACATCTTTGTAGGATCATTTTTTCTCCGGCCATGAATATTAATGAAACACTTTGCCATCGAAACAGTACCTAAAATATATTTTTACATCTACTCAAGACATGAAATATTAAGCCAGTAGTCGTTACGAATCTTACGAGTATTTATACTCATCAAAGAAATTAAATGTAGCAGACTAAAATTTTTGAAAGTTAAAATTAAGAATATCGATTCTGATCCGCACTGGAATTTTTATTCACGAAAAGGAATATTTCGTGAACGTGACGTGGAGTTTTACAAACTCCTTTATCTGTGGCATTCCCAAATATCTCACCTGAAAATTTTTCTCATGTTTTACACAGAGTGAATAACGAGTTAATCTATACAGATGAGCTGTAGGAAAATATTTGTGGACATTACAGAGCTGTGTCGTTGATATTCGAAGTATTTAGGCAGCATTCATTCCAAAACATTCGAATTGCCTACGAAATATTTCGTAACTTCGATAATAATCTCCACTCATGACTTCCGTATCTGCTGGGCATAACGGATCGTGTCTCCATTCGAGAATTTTCACGTCTGTGAAATTTGTACCGAACTATGCGAAATATATCGAACCAATTTTCATCACACTGCGGAATTGTAATCCGAATTTTCATTACTCTTCCCATTAACTCCATGACCATCCATCTATCACACCGAGCTTTTTTTATCTCTGAACTCCACTGGAAATAATAAATAAAACTGAATGAAAAAGTACATCCAAAAAAGAAGACGAATAAAAACATGAAGAGACATGTCGATGCGAAAACAACGAACGGGGAGGACTGGTGGAAGATTTAGCAGTGAAAGTAAAGCGAATGAAATGAAATAAATTCGAAAAACCTGGAAATATCTGGACTCGTACTCGTCACTGATGGAGAGACGACGGAAGAAGCAATAAAAATAAGAGATTCGAGAGAACACGAGTGCGGAAGAATATATACAACGCGTAAAAACAAATGATAAATTTAAATATGCGAACAAACAAAATAGAATTCATCAACTTGTTCCAGTGTTATATAACTACGTTGGGAAACTCGTTGGTGTGAATTCAAGTATTCCAAACGATACTCAACACCGCAATGGAAATTTATTTATCAACATCAATTCTACAGCAATTCTCAATTAATCAATGTCACCAGCTATTCTATTTCCTACCCCATTCTAGTTTAATATTATCTACGTACCTGCGTGTTGGTAATTCGATACAAATTTCATAACAATATAATACCTGTCGATAATATGATTGCCCCATCTTCATCGGCATCATGATTATCGTCGGATACGAAGCAATTTAATCCTCGAATGTAGTCCCATAATTTCACGTGGTTTGCTCGACAACTTGATCAAGTGTCTATCGAATTGTGGAACCATCACCGCAAAAAGTTAGCGCACACCCCGTATCATCTCCCTTCTCTCTTCCAATCTCCCTCTCATCATCCCTTCATCTCGTCCATCGTCACTATCTCTCTTTACTCTCCGGGTCGCTTGGAACGACCCTTCAACGTCGATTAACCGCACGTTGCGCTGAAGTTAACGGGAGTTTGTCGCTACTGGTGCGAGTAAGATGAGCAACCAGCTGTGGACACGATTGCTAATCCAATGAATCTCACCAACGGATTACTTTCTACTTGTCTAGCCATCGTACTATATAAATACATACACATCTATATCTATGGATAGATTTTATTCTCTCATCAATTTGTACTCACATTCTGTTATTATTTTCTGTTTGCATTACTACTTCATCTTATTTTTTGGAGAATAAAAGTGGCGTGATAAAAATAAATGAAGGGAACGGAAAGAAGCAAACAGGAAATGAACCCAATAGCTCAATGCGGAAATGGAGATAAGTGAAACATCACAATCATCCTCCGGTCTTATACCCTTGTCATCAATTTTTTATTCCTACCAACCATTATCCACATTTCTTGTCTGTCAGCATGAGACTGATAGTCAACGACCCCAAAACATATGGATCCTTCAAAACAGTTTATTGCATATGCTGAGTCCTGTCGGCTTTACATTGGCACGTGATATCCAACCGTTTCTGTTATTTTGCGTTTTTTCATCTATCGTTCCATCGGGTTTCTTCCTTTACATCTGTATCAGACTCTCTTCCACGTACAGTCTCAAGAGAGATGAAAATATTGAGCTAAAATATTTATCACGACATTTCACGTCGATGTCAACTGAATAAGATCAAATCATACAAGTTGATATGTGTCACAATGATATGATTATATACGCATAAATATATCTGAGATTTATATCGTAGAAGTTTGAAAGCAACTTTGTACAGAAAGTGCACAACTGAATTAGGAGCAACGAATAAAAAATCTGACATTTATTTCCGATCTGGTTAAATCCCTGGTCAACATTGATATAATTTTACTAAATCCTGCAATTAATCATCATCTTGTGACGCAAATTAGATTCACTTAGTCATCAAAAAATAGTTATTTATTGATTGTCCAGTTTGTTCTACCCGGGATGTCAATCTGCGTCGCTCCAGTTGCAGAGGCTATCAATATGTGATTGACATTCCGTGGAGGTGTGATTCAAAGTGGACACAATCGCTCAAAAGCTAGTCATGGCCTAAAGTGCAGTTTTGAGCTTAGGTCATCCGGTTTGTCAATTGAAATTGGAATTGATCAAAACATGGAGCTTGAATATAGTGATGGCGAGACAAATTGATTATCAGAGGCTCTCATCGCTCTGCATATGTGTCCATCTATATACATTCTCTGCAACAATACTCTTGATATTTACTCTTTGCGGGTGCAAGCTCCACACGTTAATATCCGGGTCCTATGAATAGTGCGTGAGAGTTCGATTCTCCTCTTCCTACACAATAGTAGTCAATATCGGATGCGTCATTTATCGACCATTTAGTTAGTGGCTGAAGGGGCTATAGAAAAGCTACAACATTGCACAGGAATCCAATCTCACATGTATACATCTGTCGAATTCTATCATCTACGTTTTTTCTACTCCAGCTCTGCATATGTTCGTCTCTATTAACGTGAATTCAATGATGACATTGGGTTATTCTATTCGAGACGGAAATTTTCTATTCATGATCATCAATTCCTTTTCACTTTCTTAAGAAACATGTAGAAACTTCATAAGAAAGTGTAGCCACTTTCTATGGGTATAAACTGAATCATCCAATCAATAAGCGTCAAATACAGAACCCAATTAACTATAGATCGAACAATTGATATCGAAGTTGAACTCATACTGGAGCATGCAATGAAGTGTCATGAATTTGGATGGGATAATGCAGGCTGAGGATAATGAACAACCCTGTACTTGCTACCACTATGTCACATGAATGAACTGTGCAGGGAACGTTGGTGCAGTCTAAATCATTGAAACTTCTATATTGTTTCCCGACTATTCAAATATTGACTTGTGTTACAAGTTTACTTCACAGTGATTGATTGTCTGACTTATGTGTGCGTTATTCAAAGTCAGGAAAATTTATTCCACTGATTTCAATTGCATCCATGTGAGCTATACATGTACCGAAGCTGCGACATGAACACACATTTGTTTCATCTGCTCTTGTGGAATTCAGAAACGAAGGTATTTCCATTTGTCTTCTTCGTCATTTATTTCACAGCTAGAAAGTGAGAGCGTAATACTTTTTACGCAATGTTATCGCTATATTTTTTTATGTGCGCAAAAAAAATTGAATTGCATTTGCACGAAACATTTCATGATGGGAATAGTTCGTGGAGTCGAAATGTCGATTGGTGTATTGGAAATCGGCAGGCTTGTCAAGAATTTCATCATGAAGAATCGCATGATTGACTTGACATATCCAGAATCGACAGCTCTTCACTCTATCTATTTGTAACTGGTGATGGAGAATCGTTGGGGTACTAAATTCGTTCCGGTGCCAGCACCTGTCGCTAGGTTTCCTGGACTGTTCTTTTATCCATTGGTCTATCGTTGAACGGTATTTATTGAGAAAGGGAATTGGTGTTTGACCATTCGCTTGGGTTACACACAGAATCGTGTTTCTCAAGCACCGGTCTATGGCTCGAGGCTACATGACACCTTGAAGAGGAGAATTTCATCTATTGAATCGTTCCCAAACAGCAGTTAGTACTGAGGTTTGGATGAGATACATCAATATCCTACACGTTGTCAAAGTTTACTTCACTCATAAGGTTCACCTGTACTTGTACTCGCAAGGTTCTCTATATGAATATAATCTGTTCTAATATCATTATGCAAACATCAAATGTATAGTTCTATCAACTTTTAATGAATAAATTTCTATTTATTTCCAGATGATGAAATCCTTTATCGTGATCAACAAGGCAATATCATGATATACAACATCACTGCAGCATCATCGAGGATAATCCTAGAGTCAACACACTCGGTGAGAAATTTTCTGTTTTTACTCTTCATGGTTGAAATGTCGGACGAGCAGAGTATATTGAAACTGAGTGTGCTTCTATCAACTGATCATTTCAATGAAGTAACATCAGCAGTAAAATTTCGAATCGTTTCGAGAGCAGTCTTCCTAAAAGCATTAAATGCTATTTGTGCAATTATTTTGAGTACTTGTGAATGCCTTTTAGATAATCGATCGTTCAGAAAAGGAGTCAGTTTATCACAGATCATAAATAGGAATAACCGAAGTGTGTTTTCTGATCGATTAAGAGGAACTCCAAGAGAAAAAATCTCCTTGCATCTAAAATCGTAGATGTTAAGCTTCGCTCGCAGAAAGATTCTGGCATAGAAAGATCAAGTAATTTCGTGTTTGAATAACACAAACTATCACTCGCCGTATATAGTCATTAGTCCCGTGGTGCCTGTTTTTTTTCTGTATCCACTTTGATGCCGTGAAAACTCGAAAATCCAATCAGTTCATGTTTACACCACAGTTTTTTCAAAAGTGAATGTGTAAAATAAATATCTCGGTCTCGATCGAAGCACTAAAATTTGCATTTAAATTAAAGATGAAATTTATTCTTGCCCAAGCTTTTTTCTCGAAGACAAAATCCATCCCCTCTGTGAACATAAGAGTAATGTTCAATCCTATCCACCACAGTACACATTCGTTAAAATTGAAAGGAGAAAAATTAGTAATCTTTTAAGAATATTTCCCATCATTATTATCTGTTTTTTTTTTCAAATCAAGGACAGTTCCAACATCAATTGATGAAAAAGCTTTAGATCTTGACCGACTTGATGCTCCTGATTCAAAATGTTGTAAATTAAAAATTCGCTTGTATGTGCTCGTTTCCATGTTGAAAATGTGATTTTTTCTACCAGTTCAGACCATTCACAAGTTATTCTTTTACATTCATAATGAGTTAAAAATTTTTAGCTCCTGAGTTGTCTTTAGTTTTTTGTATTGTTCCCACCCCTCATTTTTGCTCGCCTTCGCCCGACATTTGCCGTTATACATTGTGTGCACACATCATACACAAACAATCGTATAGTAATTGTGCCAATGCCACGTATAACGTCTAATTACTGCCGCAAGGCAGCTGCAGACGTTAATTTCTCCGTGGACGCCCGAAACGACCGACAGGCCCTCGACGCTTGTACCCATATACGTGTATACAGATACTAGTAGAAACTGGGGAAATCATCAGTGGAACATTGAGTTGATAAAAAAAAAGTCGAGGGTTGCAGCTGAAAAACTGAATCGCGGCGCAATATTTCGGTGGGAAGCAAAAAATACGACCGTACGAGCAAGACGAATTGATCGAGTAGAGAACGGGCGACTGCGGATTCAATTAATCAGTGTAGGGAGAAAAAAATGAATGAGAGAATCTTGAGCACAGCAGTGAGAAATTCTTTTCGAACTTCCATAAGTTCGTTCAATTTCTCTTCATTGTATGAGAGGAATAAGCCAATATACCAATTTTTCAAACTTCTGAAGTTTTACATTTTTCATTCTCCCATCCGACAAAGATTTTCAATAATTAATTATTTCTCAAAGACCTAACCGACTAATCAATTTTTGTTTCATGAATTTCAGGCACTTGATCCACAAACGGTATTCAACTATGAATTGTCGCCGGATCAGAAGTATCTCCTAGTTGCATCAAATTATCAGAAGGTGAGTGCTGAATGAATCATAGCGAATTTTGATTGCATGTGACAATGTTTAATCGGAAAATCAAAGCGCAATGGAGCAAAATGTATTATATTAATTGAAAGTCATAGTTATGTCACTTAAAGCTTAAAGCAGCATCAGAGATATTCGCCTTCACCCAAGGACATTTGCATGCGAATGAGGTGCCTCAATGTGCCGGGTGTAGGGTGAGATGAGGATAGTGAGGTTTACGCGAAACACAATGGAGCGTGATTGCATTGGGAGAGGGAATGCGGTCGTAGGAGAAACAGAATGGAGAGGGTGAAGAGGTTAACGCGTTGCTGATTGCACGTTGACGTTACCGTGACTCGTTGGCAACATGAGAACGTAGCAGCCGGAATGAACTGTGGCAGCAGATGAACTATGCTCCCATTTTTTGAATATTCCAAATTGAAAATTTTTCTCGTTGTCTCATATTCATTTCAGTAAACCTCCAATAGATATCTTTTATGTTGTAATTATATATGGAACGAAGCCCTTCGGGGAATTCGAAGCAAATAGTTGATTGAAGACTGAACCATCGAATACAGCTTTCTTGTATTCTGTATCGATTGCGTCCATTCATTGTTAGTTATGTTGGAATCATACTTTGAAGATTATTGTATAAATTGGACTCTCAATAAAATTTGGGAATCAATTCAGTTCCGAAATCGTAGGAAATGACATTCAAATGCCGGTTGGGAATTCATGAATCTTGATATCCAATATCGAATCGTACTGATGCTTGAGATTTTATATTGGGACGTTATTGAAATTGTTCATAGTTGAAGAAGTTGGATTTGGAAAAATATAGAAACTTTCAAATCTTCATATTCGGTATTGAATAAAATCAATTTTCAGTTTTTTACTGAGCCACTATTGGAATTGTTTGTAATTTTGGTAGGAATAAAAAGAGGATTCAAACGTCATGAGATTCAATAGAACTTGATATTATTCTTCGTAGAGATTTGAGGATTTGCATTATTTTCCAAATAATTCCAGTTCGAATTTCTTCTTCATTAATTCGAAACATAATTCATTGATGTATTGTTAACGAACTCGTTATGGAATTGTAATTGCATAATTCTTTCCATTTCATGAATGATTCATCACCTGAACGCACGATCGATCATATTGAATTTACGTATGAATAAAATTATCATAATTTTTCACACTCACGAACAATGGATTGTGATTTAACGTCGGAGTTTTATCTCCACGATGATTGTATCTTTTTTTTTCAACCTTGTATGGCTAAAGTGAAAATGAGCGTCCCAAAATGTTGCTTCATTCAATTTCATTCTATTCAGAGTTCTCTTCATTACCTCTTGATTACTCCTCATTTATTCCACAGAGAGCATTGTTCAGCAGTAAAAATTAACTCTTGTTCCGAGTATATTCACAGTAGTGATAACAGAGAACAGTTTAGTAACAGAGGAAATTTTGACAGCGCTCAATTTAGAGAGAAACCCTTGTAGAAACTGAAAATGAAAGTATGTGCTGTTCCAACAATGATGTAAGGAAAACATTAAATGAAAATCAAATCACTACAGTCACTTTGAAATTTCTGAATTCTTCTATCATCGTCCTATCAATCAATTCTCCGACATGAACATATCGATAAATTCATTCTATACGATCTTTCTAATTGCACGAAGAATAAATTCGATTTTCAATCTGAATACGCAACTTTAATCTTCATATAAACTTTAACCACTCAATTGTTCAATCGATTGCAATTGCATCCAAAGTTTAGTTTCAAAACTCAGCAACGCTCTCTCACCAGAGGAATTGTAGGAGTTCCATGTGAGGTTATGCGTTTCTCAGGAATGCCCATGCATTACAAAATAACACCTGATTCTCAATTGCACGTCAACTAACGATGGAGAACCCTCAGCTCATTAACCCAAAATTGGAATATTCAGCTATAAATAATGTCACAAATTAAAATACTCATCGTCTCATGACCAATTTATATTCTTTCTCCTATTAAAAGACATGATAATATACTTCATAGAGCGAGACGTAATTGAACAGAAAAATGACTTACACGCAGATCATCACCAAACTGAATTCACCACATGACTAATCGATATCAACGTATACGATATACAGTAATATCTACAGCAATGAAAACAATTCCGGTGTTCAATTGTGGGATTGAACAAGAAACCATGTGATGACTTTTCAAAAATTTGCATAATATTGAAATATTTATTTGGAATTTTTCAATATTATGCAAAATACCATCACGGAATGCTCTATCCCCAAAAATTGGCGCATCAACCATCGATTTTATCAAATTGTGGTAGAGTCCCAGTTGAATTGAAATGCCACGAAACATTATAAAACAACTCGGCATATTCTACATCAAACTGATGTTTCTAAGGCTGTACAATAGGGAACGCATCAACCGGGAAACCTCAGAGACATTCTGCAATAATGTTATAAACGTATACATATACCATATCTCTATGTAGATTCGTATATAGATATCTACTTATGTGTATAGGAGAGCTTCCTGCTTGCAGCCCATATACATTGGCCCAATTGCATACATTACCGTATCTGCTGGTTAGAATTTCAGTGTTAGTGTTAATGTTTTGAGGTCAGCAAAACGACGAGAGAGAATGGCAACATCTTGTTCCCATTTTTGAATCATCCACGAGAAATTCGTATTACTACCAACTGCAATAATATCGTGAATTTATGTGACGAATACTGAGTTTTCCGAGAGAGAAATAAATATCCCAAAATTATTGAGACGTTAAAAATATTTGAACCAACACCGGTTTGTGAATGGAATTGATGGAGCTGTGTTCAACGAGTGTTTTACAAAATGTGAGACGGAAATATATAAATGTAAATCTGTAGAAAAATAAATTTTACATGTGCTTGACAGGTTTATACACACAGTCAAATTGATTGATCGGGGCACCCAAACATTATTCATTCTTCTTTTTCCCTCTCACGTTCTATTTGCTCACTGTGACATCCATCTCTATTTACTTTTCAGAATTTTTTTTGTATTCATCAATTAATTTCGTGTGATGGCAATTGAGGGATTACAGGAAAATTTCTCATGTCCCAACTGATATAACATTTGTCTATAAATTATTCGACGAAATAAGGATGACACATACCTGCCATGTAACAATATTTCCTGAAGAATTTCCATAATTAGCCCGAACATTCCAAAGAGCTGAACGATTGTTGGATCAATTATGCATTAATTAAATAAAAATTTCGTGCCAATCCCGGGCAATATCGGGGTCAGAAATCAGATATCCAAAAGGGCGTCGGCACTGCGATGTGCGCAGGATTCAGATAGAAATGAGCGGGTGGGTAGTTGGTATATGAAGAGCAGTATAATGGTGGAATATGGTTCGGGATGGGGTTGATGGGAGCACGCTGTGGCAGTTTCACGCACGTGCTCAACGAGATCGTTGCTTTAATCGAACATACGCTATGAATATTGCGAAGCAGCCACAACAACTTACACGTGGGTACCTTCGAACCGAATCACGGGATAAATTTGCATTTCTATCCGTCGCAGGTTAGTTTTTTTTCAATAATTCCATTGTAATAGGAACGTTTAAGGAATTATAATCCCTGAAAAAATTCAAGCATCATATACCAGAATTTGAAGAGAACAAACTTCAGACTGATTGAACTATTCGATGAGAACAATTGAAATGGATGAAATTTCAAAAATTATTGCCAAGAAAGCAATTTTGAATTACTCAAATTGAATTTTAACCATTCAAGTCACTCGAATGTCGCAGGTTCTTATTCATCATATCTAGAGGTTTATGCTGGCGTGCTTTCTTCACTGTCTCGATGTTCCACAGTAAGATTTCCTTCATCCGACGAAATTAATCTTCTAAAACTATATCCTGATTATTATGAGCAGAGCTTGTACAAACGATGGACTCTCTTGTTGGAGTTCAGCCCTTACATTTTTCGTTTGATGATTTCCACGAAAATGAAGAAGAAAGACGAATGGCCATATCTATTCTTGACTCGCGTTTGATGAGTGAAAAAACATTTAAACTTGACTCTCTGTCTGAATTGTTACCAATTTTCAATAAACTTCACATTTTCAATCACGTCAATCGAGAATTTCGAAATGAATGCACATGTGGAAAAAAATCATTTCCAACATCACCAATTGATGATCGAGTGTCCTTGCATACATTTCCTGAGTACTCCAACGAAACAAAAATTGACAGATCGAACATTTAAACAAGATTGAATTTCACTCACAACATCGAAGACAGGCGGGTGAATCGTATGATTCATACGCATCCATTTTTATCTGTTCCGACATTTCATATTTGTTTACCCACATGTAACAACTGCAATCAAATCGATATGGCAACGAGCAATATTGATATGAGTGAATTACTGGTGTGAAATCGCACCTGTGCGCGACTGAAAGTTTCAATATTGAATACTCTACAAACAAATATTGTGTCGTGTTTTTTATTGTTGAGGGAACTAAAATGTCTCATGCCAGGAAATTTTTCTTTTATCTATCCATAGCTCTTATTTCCAATTTGGTAAAACAATAGTCTTTCATCGAAATTGGATGGACTTTTAGCTGAACTATAACTCGTGCTGGTCCATTCAGTTCTATCTCACTGATTCTTTTCTCTTTTTGTCTATACTTTTCACATTGTTATTCCCAACGAGCATGCAATAACGCAAGAGGTCTATGTATACATGTATATGTATTCCTAATTCCGAAATGGATCAAATGCTCTAAGTGCATACGGATCAAAGCCGAGGTCAAGCCATTTATTGTGTGGGAGAATTCTGGGCGCTTTATAGAATAATTGGAATACGACGAAAAGGGAGATACATGAGTTGATGTGAAGTGAAATTCTTCACGAAATATCAGAACTTTGGAGAAGATTAGTGTTACATTAGCTCTGTTTGAAAATGGAAACATTTTCTACATCGGATTATCCGATGGAAATATTTACATCAGATATGATGCATTGCTGAACTAATTATATTAACTCAAATTTGTTCATTCGTAATTTCCTATTCATTATTCACAACTTGACACAGTGTTGAACGATCAAACATGTGCAATTCGAGATGAATCGTTTAATGTAATCAAAATAAACCGAGAAAACAGTGCATGAAAACTTATGAACATAAGCAGCTCGTAACGTGCTAACTTTTGCTACTCATTCAATGGTGTGATTTTAATTGTAACCATTCAGACCATCTTTTTTCAGTAGCAACCAGAGTGAAGTGAAGATTCGTTGAATATACATAAATGCATTCGTTAAAACTTCCTTAGAGGCAGTTGTTAATAATTAACGTAATTTTGTGAGAATTAATATACACATTTGACTAGTATATTACTTCATTCGTTTTCCATATACAGTTTATTCATACAAATTAAGTATTCATTAGAATTTAATGAACTCTATCATATTTAGTGTGAAAATTTACTTACCCACCCGATTCACCGCACAATTTTACCTCGCCCCAGCTCAATCTGAAAGTAAAAGAGCATCGGATGCAGTTCCACATCCGATTCTTGATATAAATTAACTGGAAATAATTCTGAATAACAATTCGAATTTTTTATCAAGAGCATAATTGGAAGACATTCTTGGATTCAACACTAATTTTCACTATAATCATCAATAACGGAATACCAAGAAAAAGTGATGGTTTTCTTACTGTGAATACTCACTCAATAAGAAGCCTCCATAAATTTCTCAATTCTACAATGAATCTGTGCCTAATTTGGTATTCATTCATTATTAAAAATATACTACGTGTAGATATTCCTCGAATGCTGAAGACATGAAATTAATCCAGTAAAACAAGTTGTATCCTATGTAATGAATTCGACTTCTAGAGAGTACAGTTAAATCCGTTATCAGTTGTTATGAGTCATTTTCTCTCATGAGTTTCTCATTGGCGATAGAAATAGCAAATACATAGAGATGGTACAGGGAGTCGATAGAAACCAGTGGTTGAAACATAACGACGATATACACATGTAGGACTTTCCTGAAGTGACTGGTTTCCACCTCAATTCTGCTTGTGCCATATAACCCTTATCAAATTATTCGGCAGTAGTCAACGTCAATAACTGTTATATGCATGTATATTGGATTCCTCAATTACATTTCCTCTTCTGATTAATTTGTCAATCACCTTCATTTATAAAGTGCCAAATCACTTCAAACTATGCGAGGAATTCATACGATGATTCATCAATATATGTATCAATGATCTTCTACTGTCCTGGAAATGATCCACTGTAATTGCAAAGACTTTTATCCTTCTGTAGGTTGAATCGGTTGATGAGTTTAGAAACAAGAAGTTTTCAATTAACAGATGAAAAAGCAAACCCATCCATTCTTGAGTGTCAATTGATATTCGAGGGACGAACAATAAAACCACGAAAAGTGAGATTTGATTGGGGTTCAGTGATCGTACGGGATTTTTTAGTGGATTACTTCCCCGAATAAGGATGGCTGGGGGAATTGGTAGAACTTCCATTTCACGTGTAACATTGTCGAAACCTTTCATGAATGATGACTCCCACTAGTATTGAACGAATTTCATTTTCCCATCCTATTATGTTTTCACACTGTCCCTTAAATCTGAAAGTACAATAAATTTTATGAATATTACATAGTAGAATGAGTTTTCAGTTATGAATTATCTTGAATACACCAATTCATGCAATATGATACAAATTGCTTGGTTGGACATTAGATTCAATGTAATTTTTCAAAACTTCCATATCTGTGATTCAGATCAGTGAACACGCAATCTATGCAACTGAATGAAAAAATCCAAATAGCAACTATTTCGCGGAATTATATCACCATATTGATGTGCATCGTATTCAGTTTTAACAGCACTTCTCCGCTGCTTTTCATACAAACGAAAATTCCATCATATAACAATTTTCCCGAAGATATTTTATCGGACGAACTTCATAATCATTGAAGAAATTATCCAACGTTCAGGCTCACAATTTTGCTTCGGTCCTCAATTTATAATATATGATGTGACAAAGTCTGTGAGAAAGTGACTGCAGTCCCCCGGAAGAAAGCAGAATACATGTGGTAGCACGTATGGAATTTCGATACGAAAATAATTCAGATTCACGTCATATGGGAGCAGGGAAAATTTTTTACGAGTGTAGAATAGTTGTTCAAATCATTCATATACTTCGAGTGTCATAGCGAATAAAATGACATTGGACATCAATAAGCATCGAGACGGGCAATGTAACACTAACCCTTTTTTTTAACCGTAATCGTGACACTCTGAGTATCCGTGGGTCTCTGTATAGTTCCATGTGATTAGCCTAACATATTTCGAAGAATTATTGGTTAGTAGAATGGTGCAATACTGATATTCAGATTCTTCCAATCAAGATGCTCTATTGATTCAAAATTTCTTACATCGTGATGCTCGATGAAAAGTTTGATTATTTTTACTAACACATCGACCAACTGACACATACGAAATCTTGCCTAACCTTGAGATAAACAATATGAACTCACTATACAGATAACTAATCATTTCACACATGGGGAACTGTTAGCCGAAGTAACGTATCCAAAATAAGTTAAATACAATCCATTTGTTAAATACTATTCATGTTTGTTCTCTTTGTGCCAGATGTTTAACATATCCAAGTGATGATTGATTCTATTATCATAACGAGAATACGTTTTGCAGTTGCAAAGTTCAATAATTCTCCATATGATGGAACTGAGGATAGTTATGGCATCCCTAGATAGTTTATATGGTGCTCCAAAACTTGCATAGACATCATTAAAATCGGACAGAATTTTACCGTGGAATTGAAATGGAAGCCATATCTGAGTGTTTTTATTTATAGATGTGCGAGCAAATTTGATTGGGAGAAACAAAAAGGAAATAAAATAGACAAGATAGAAGACAAAAATATAACACGATAGTGATGAATGGAAAATGCGAATCGATGTTTGGCAATAGCATAGTATGTATCATATTTCCCCTATTCTCACTATAGATTCATGCATTTGTGTATATACATTTTCTCGATATCACAATCCCATATCTCAGGACAAATTCAGAACCTCGATAGAAACTGTGGGATCCGGAGGAAGGCGGTGTCACATTGGAAACGTGACATTGCCATCGACGTCGTACTCAATTCGGATTATTTTTTCAAACTGCTGTAGTGCAGGATGGAATGATGAGTCTTTCTTCCTTCATGTCTTCTATTTTTCCTTCCTTCATTCTATTCCCTCTTACGTCTTCGCACGCTTGTGTGAACGTGAACGAAGATGACAGAAGTAAGAGGAAAGAGGTGTGGAATGAAGCCGCAGAACGGTTGAGTTGGTATGGCAGAGATAGAATAAGCACCAGTATATGGTTGCCTGACTTGAATGTTAACAAAAGCGCTGCTGAACCAACGGACAATGGACGCTACGAACGGTTGTTCATACTTGGGAATTCAGATATGTCAGTGACATTGTTCACTATTTGTGTATCGTCACATTGACAGTATACACACGCAATTCTTGTCTAGTACAATATGGCCATGATAAATGTCGAGTATTCACACATTTATATTGAAACACTGTGAGAAGTGTGATGATTTTTCTCTTCTCATTGTGATTGCTCAACTTGCATTAGAAGTTTTTCTGAATACCCATCGTCGGCGTTTGCGCACAGGTGGTAATTGTTCCGAAGAAATGGGCTCAGTATTATACGATGAAAAATCATTAGGAGCACTAATCATTTTTTTTATGCATTTCTAGCTTCGTAGAGTTATGGAAGTGTAAAACGTTCGCTTCCGTTAAAAAAATTCAAATGCGAATCCTATCTTGATCTTGCTGTTATCAGGCGGGTCCAATCATATATTTCAATATAGCACTTTGAGTTGTTATGACTGTTATTAATGATAGAGGAAAGAGTAAAGAAGGAAAAATACAAGTCAAAGTATTAACATTACTGGATTCACCTACTTTGCATTCTCATCTCTCCTTTGTGAAAGACCCCGAATTTCTGATAAAAGTGTTCCGATATTTAGTCGAACCAAATTTGAACTGGAACCATTAACTATGGAAAAATTTTCATTCATCAAGAATTGTTTGTTTTACATATTCACAAAACTATTTGTCAATGATCTAGCATAACCAAAAATACTCCAACAAACCAAATATTGTATGCACAAACCGTATCGAAGTTGATGGAACTGGTCTAGGAATGATCATGAGCATATCTTTCTGCTTTCGGCACCTGCTGAGTTTGACAATTGCAATATTCTCAACCATATATCCTGGGGATAAACAAACATACCTTCCCAAATTTCTAAGAACCATACGCAACATACCATTTCCAAATCCTACTACTGATCCGTGCACCTTTTATTGAGCTTGCACCTTTTATTCGGACCCAATCATGTTCTATATGGCTATTGGAACGACTTCGCCTCAAGTCGTGGGATGCAGAGACAGAATTTTATCTTCCGGATTGTACTAAGATCTCCATACATTATTCTATACATGATCTGTCATCGTATCACGTCCAATTGTTCATTCCTATTGATGTTGTCCAAATTTTCTCTTTGGTTTTCATACAATCATATATGAATTCTGACGATTTCTTCCCGCAACCCATCTTCCCCGTGTATAATTATTCTACATTCTCATTGCATGATCAGGGGAAATAGAAATTTCAGACGGTCCATACCAAACATCATCAGAGTTCTGTAGATGTCTATTTTCCTTTATTAGTTCTAAACGCAAAGACTTTTCATCGGATAGTTTCGAGCCAGCCGGAAATCAGCTATCTACCTGGAAAGTACTTACTTGGCAGAATGTTGAGAAACGGGATCAACAATCTGGTCATTCGATTCTCTATCTTATCCGGAAGATTCCCATAATGATCTACATTGTTTCTAAAAAAAAAATGTTTGAACATCGCCAAGAATAGCGATTCAAGCTTTCAGCACCCAAGCAGCTAATCCCACCATTCAAAGGGGACGTGTAGTTTCTATCCCGCTGCTTTGTTCACGTATACACTGCAAATCCAGGTGGATCATCTGATGTGTAATTCCCCACTCAAGGTATTGTACTCCCATTTTCAAGTTGGTGAATAGACAATTAGAACGCTGATACACATTTGACTGTACATCTTCATATATTCTATTATATCAGAAAAAACACGATGAACTGTTTGATGAACCACTCTTCTCTCGCTCCATAGTCATTATTTTTCCCATACTTCATGAATTACTTCCTCCCCTGTCTTCATATCTTACGACTTAAAATGTCGTTGCGACCCTTTATGAAAGTGGTAAAATGGAAGTTGGCTCGAATATGCTGCACATGGTGCAAAATGTGACTTAATTTCAAGTTGATAGCGATATGAGTTGAATTCGTATTTGTTGAAACAAATGTAACAATCCCCAGATTGATAAAAATAATTATGGTTCTTGGACTCGAACATGATACCACTGACCTGGTCTCAAATGAACCGATTTGATGTTTTAATGATGACCTCCAAACATAGTGGAATCACAATGATTCAACCATATTCGTTTGCAATTTTTCAACATATCACAGCCATTTGAATTTCCGATGTATCAACATAATCCATTGTGGAACAAAGCGCCCCGATTCAAAATAATAGAACGAGATGAGTTGGAAGATTTGAGAGCACAGCGTCGATCATTTGTTCTAATTATAATTTTGGCATAATTTATCACAGAATCCCCACTTATATACTTTCATATGGAAATTGTCTTAAGAAAATTCTGAAACTGCGAAATTTCATTCTCATTTGCAATTTATCCTCATTATAGTGATTGTTCGCGGTAATAGCAGAAGTCAATATTAATGCTAGAACACAGCACTCTTTTGAATAGATAGTGATGAGAAATGAAATGCAAACTGTAAATAAATAATTCAGAGATGAGTCTAGAGCTTTTTGTTTCATAGATATATTCGCGCTCAAATAACGTACCTAGGTATGCTCGAATGAAGCAGCAGTGAATCTATATGTCCTGGTATATATAACTGTAATAGGGCCGCGGGCACTCAACTGGCGGTTAATCGTAAATGACTCCACCCGCGGTTATTGCTAACTCTCGCTTTTACTGGGTCGATGTTACCGTATAGAAGTACTCCAAAAGCACCAACCAACAATTGCCGATTTGCGGCCACGATAGTCGTCCTTTTTTGGTCTCAACGCATCGGCGAGTTCGCCCTACCTCTCCCTCATTTTCCCTTTCTCTCTCTCTCATGCGATATTCCCCTTCATCTCGTCTGCATCCCTGGTAAAGTACCAGAAACGTCGTTTGTGAACTTAATTGCCCGTGTATATTCAACGGCAAGTATATGGAGAATATACCTCGAAATTAACGACGTGATTTCCAACTGTTCGAATGCGGTTTATTAACCAAATCGCCATTACGGGAGAATAAATTTTTTCGCGAAAATAACAATATTTACACATCGCAAAACGAGGAAATTAGGAAATCATGCACGAATAATAGTGGAAATTCAGAAGTAAAGAAGTGAACAAATGATATCTAAGAAATGATATGTTATTTAAAATGAGAAGGTTCTTTCAAAAGGCCTATGAAAATATGCAACCATTCAATTGGTACAGCTGGATTTGATTGAAATTTTGACTGAAGACAACATTCAATACTATAAAATTGTGAATCAGTACCATCATATTAATTACCATGTGAATACCGCAATAATGATTCTATAAATTTTCATAGCTCATTAACACAATTCAATCATATTCAACCAGAACCACAATGCTCAGATACGTCGACTACAAGTCGTTATCTCTGATGGAGACGACGTGTGACGGCGAAATTGTTAGATCTTTTGGTCTATCCATGGTGGTTTCCTTGTGCATTCGATAATTCTAAAAAACTAATTGATGGGAAGCGATAAGTTTACATCTCTCTGAGGAAAAAATAGCATAGGATATTGTGGAACGATCCATCTTTCCTTGAATTGTGTGAAAAATTCTTGCCGACAGAACTTCGTACCCACCTGTTTAGCTTATTAATTTATTATGATCATGGACTGGTAGTTCAGGCATGTCATAACGATTCCATAAAATGAAAGACAAAACACATGATTTTTTTATTAAATATAATGTTCACATTGTCGAATGTTGAAGCCAAATACTTACACTCTTTAAAAACCCCTCAACTTTCCTGATGAAATATCCAATATCCATTTTCCCTTTTAACTTGGATATTAAATACTAAATTCCATATCATACCTAAATCAAAAACGCGTAAGTCATTCTAGCTTGTGATTAACTAAATATCTTCAAACTTCCACATTGGTTTTCGATATCAGATTGCCGTAGATAAAAACCTCCCTCAATTGCAACCTCGTAATTTTTCTCCAGTTCCAACACCTCCATAAATGTCAAACCCTCGACAAAAAAATTTCGTTATATCACATTCCATATTTTGAAAGGAATTGCGAAATTTCTGACGACAAGTAACATCACCAGTAAAATCAATTGTTCATCACCAACATGTTTGTATTTTAGTGATCTACAAATCAATGCGGTCCATCAAAATAGATTATCATTAAGAACTAAAGGCCTCCCGTTGCTTACAAATGTCGTAACATACATCATATACGCCTTTGCATCGTTGATCCACAATTGGCTCTACTCGAATTTGCTCAATAGCCCTGTGGATATATCACCTATATTGTACATAGGTGAACATACATATATACATGAAACACAGTCCAGGGTTTGTTTATCCAATATACATATATATTGACAAGGGAAATCTGAGCATTACGTTGAGGTTTATGGTGACGTATAATAAGCCTTGAGGCGTGAAATGCAATGTATCGAGAGGGAGGCAGAGGTGATCGAGAACAAGAAATATAGCGATGACGCGATGGACCAAAAAATAGAAAAATGGTGATGGGGCAGAGGGAGGAAAATTTTATCATGTTTCTTTTTCTCTTTGATTATGAGCATAAACATAGAAAATGTCGAGAGACTGATAATGGTAATTGATAGCCTCCAGTCAAATGTATAGGGCACGTGCATGCATAAAAAAATTACGAAGCATGAGATGAATAATAACTGTATCGATATATACCTATATACGTCTTTATATGTGTATACATATGGAGAAGGCATATCGTAAATTTATTCTCATGAATTACTCTGCATCGTAAACTGGGCTATCGCTACAAATTCTGCGATCCACGAAAAGGAAAAATCGAAATGAAAGTCTATTAATGATTTACTTCTTCCTCAATTATTTCTGGATGAGTAGAAAGTATCGAAGTTCGATGTAGATATAGTTTTTGAATATAAAAATGAAAATAAAAATGTGAATATGAGATGGGAGAACAGACATAGAGAGTGCAGTATAGATTGGTGAGGCAAACGACCGGAAGAGGAAAATTTCGTACTCTCGAGGGATCGTTTCGCCTCGATAACGAATCTATGAAACATAATATCGTCGACGGGAGACTCAACGTTGGGTTGGAGGGCACACAGATTTACCCAACGCTATATTGTGAACATCCAATCGTGCCTTATATTCCTATATTCCATTCTCTGTACCATCACCATCTGCTCTCGTTCCTCTCGTGGATCCGTGACTTATCGACTTTCACCGTTGTAAGCGATGAGTACACATTCGGTCACAACCACAGCGCCCTTTTTATATTCGTTTTCCGCTATCATAATATATCGGATTCGTTTTTGAACTCACCGTCCAAATGCCAAAATACAAACTCATCTAATTGCACCGTGATAAAATTTTATTATAACCTCTGATAACAAATAAATTAATGCACTTTTATATTTTATTCGTTGAAATGGTTCTGAATACAAATTCGTGACTCAATGTTAGTAATTGAGTAATAGTCACAGGTGAATACGGTTATTTACCAACAAAATTAGTGATAGTATCCACATAAGTGAAGCTATGCAGAAAATTTTACAGGCAAGTGCACGATGCACTCGCACCGACCGCGATTTTAACGATCCATCTCTGTAAATTCCTCATTCAGAGCAAGTTGATGCACAACCGCAGCTTCCACATATTTCCATCAGCCTGTATGTTCCCACTGAATTTGCAATATTGATAACACACCGGTATGATAATCACTTTTACATCTTGCATTCACGTGCAATTCTCGATTCACGCATTATAATGGAGTAACCATGGTAATTCAAATCCTGATGCATTGAGTGCGATTGTTTCAATCAGATAATGCAATCATTCATCCGAATCAAGTTTCATCCTACCATTCTTTTTCTTTACATGTGACGATGGAAATAGAAATGCCACTGATTCGTGTAACAACAAAATTTTCTCTTTCTCGAACTAAAATCGGTTCAAGAACATTTTTACATATCCGCAGAGTCATAACACATTCACACTCACAAGAGTATTTTTGTGATTGAAGTTAGATACGTTGACTAACTGAATGATTCGTAGACATGTAACTATTTCACCCTCAATGGAAATCAATTCTTCTTGAAGGACGATTATGCAATTAAATGTGGGAAAGTATTCGACAACTTGCTATCTCCTCATATGTATCTGTCACTACAATAATTGGCATGAGCCCAGGAGTAGCATTGACCTTTGTGAGGAATATAGCAGCCACGTAGGCAGGAAAAAAGATAGTGCTAAACGCTTGTCAGTATCGTGCAACTAATTCTGGAAGACTGGATTTATTACGCAATTCTTGTGCGGATTATTGGATAAATGTTCAGCCAGACTGGAAAAGATATATCCAACTTATATTATTCTCATTGTTTCAGTGAATACCCGCGATCAAATCCGTTTCAACCTCATCGAATATCTAAGAAATGGCACAATGAATACTCAAAAACACAGAAGAACAGAAAAAAATATTCCTACCGAAATTCACCGTTTCGAGCTGATTTGAAACTTCTCCAATTTTGAAACGTGAAGCTTTCAATTTTTCAATATTAATCAAATTTGAATCATGCGCGGAAAATACAACCCGGCAATTATTTCATGTTCCCAATTAACAACATTACATACTCACATTTCTTACAATCGATTACGCACGATGTTTGGTTGATTTATTGTCGGTAATAGCATGAAAGAAACCATGTTCATTCGTTAGAACATTGGATTCAGTTTGTTCGCAGTACGTTACGCACTGCTATTCCTTATTGGATAAATTGTGTGATATCTCCCATAAAGCGTAATTCACAGTCATAAATATCACCATTGCAGATATTCAGAAAAAATACCGCAAAATGAAGAATAAAATGTTCTGGACGACACATGAGTTCATGGTTCGTGGGATAATGGAATATCAAAAAACAATAAAAAAAAACGTTGACTTTTAAAGTTTCTAACAAATTGAATTTTTGAATACTCTCGATAAATGGTAAACAATCACACAAAATTGAGAATATAGCTACAAATGTGGTGGAGAAGTTGCGTAGTGTATATATATGCAATGTGAGCCACGGAATGGCGAATGGCGGCGATGGCTATCGAAGGGCGCCGGTGTGCGAATATGATTTATGGCATTTTCCTGAAAGAGTTAATGGAAGCAAAATAGCGCCGGAGCCACCATGAATCCTTCCATATCGGCGAGCATTATTGATGGCAAGGCCTCGATACTGAATGCTATCTCCAATACCGACACAACTACCATAATTTATAGGGGAGAACTGTTGACTATTAATAGCCACCTCTTGCCAACCAGGAATTTTGGATTTGACCCGGTGCAAATAAATGTGTATTTACATTTTTTGGTTTCATTTATTTCACTGGTGTTTTGATTTTCGGATTATTCAACATATAAATCCTCCAATGTGAATGTAATATTGTTTTACTATTATTGGTCAATTGATTTATTTATTATTTATTTGTTACAGTTTTATCGTCACACGTACCTCGCTGAATACAAGATAGTCAATCTAGCAAGTGGGTGAGTATTATTCACCTCAAAATAATTATCACAATATTTTCATTTTTCTAGTTAAGCACTGTGAAGTGATAAATTCGTTTCATTTTAATTTGGAAAAGTAATCCAAATTAAATGCTAGTTGTGAATTGAAATTAAAATACTTTGACGGTAGCTGAAAATATCAAACATAACACTGAGAATTTAATCCAGCGTCGTTGTTGAGTATAGCGAACGACCTCCTACCGTTGCATATTCCTCCAATTCGTATTTCGTGATGAACTCAAGAAAAAACAGCCCAAGTGGAAGAGAGCACTAGAGAAAGTCAGAGGAAGTCAGAAGAAATAATCTCGTAGCATAAGTATAGAATAGAGGAGCATTTCGCTCCCAGCTTTCACTGTTTTCACAGTGTCTTTAGACGTTCCAGCTTTTGCAACCTTCGCTTGACTTCCTACAACTCTTCCACTTTGAATGCAGGCGTTCGAAATTGAATTGAAGCGCCATCTCCTCAATAACAAAAAATCAATTCCATAAATTCGTCAATAATGGAACGTATAAAAAAAACATGGCATGTATTAAAGATTCGTGAAAGCATCTCCGGATAGTCGACGCTCTTTTTTCCTTATCATTGAGAGAAGGCAGAGCTCATTCCAGATAAACCTTTCATCCACAATTCTCATAAAATGAAAACATCGATACTGGATGCGATTCGAGAATCTGTCTATGAAAAACTTCCGGAAGTGAACGAGTTTTGATACCGACGCTATTGAGACTTTTATACCTCAAGACAAAAAAATTGACGGAGTTGTCAGTCCGTCCACAAAAATATCTCCGATGATTCCCAAATGCAAGACAAAACTTTGGTATTGTGTACTTTTTATCTTTCCACACATGCTATGATCATCATCAAAAAGTACACATGGAATATTAGATGTGTTCCAATTGTTCAATTGAGCCACCGGAAGAGTATGAAAGTTCCACCACTCTAAACTTTAGTGGAAGTTTCAATCAATGGGAAGTTTTCTATCAGCGGTTCAATCTCAAGTATCGAACACTATTTCATCAGCATTGGAAAAGGATCAAATATTTCGAGAAATTCAATATTCAGTAGAAGGAAACCTCGTTCAACATCAATTTGAGTTCAGTTAGATATGAAAACCTCATATATTAATGAACAAATGTTGATCAATTTTATCATTACTACCGTTATGGATTAACAGACATGAAAACAAGTAACACTGCAGTTCCGCTTCTTCAATTTTCGAACGTTTAGTAAATAATAAAAATAACGATATTCGCCAAAAAATCCGCAAAGGTTTGATTCAACAGGGAAAAACTGAACAATATATCCTGGCCGGCGTGAAAATAAAACGATAACAAACAATTCCATCAACCAGGAATATTTGCTGTAATTTTGTCAATTTATACGGAAAAAAAAATTCGTGCGTGATCACGTATTGAAACTATGTCATATACATGCAACTACTTCGTTCGATTTTTATTCAGAATATACAATTCAGTTATATTCATACTGATCACACTTCACGTTCATTCATATTTTTGATGAATTCGGAAATATATTTCTGCAGATGCCTACACATCCACAAAACTACGTTTCATTACTAAATACAAACAGGCGCAAATATCCATATAAAAAAATATGAAAATGTTTTCCGGATTGGACCATTATGAGCACGAGAATTACATTTTGGTACTGATCAAAAATCCAAAAAGGGCACGAAGAGCTTGTGCTCATCTGTATGTCAATATAAGCGTCCACCACATCTATATATTCAGTTTGAAATGATATTATCCTGCATGTCTGCCTCTATATATTCATGAAGAGCGATTGAGAGGGAGAGTATATATAAATTTGTGCGTTGAACAATAAACACAGAAATATTGAGGCAAAATGTGAGCACGTGACGCTTGGGAAAACCGAACTATCACGATTGTAAATGGCATTTTTATTTACCTCGAAATTTAAAACACATAGATGTATACATAGAAAAACGCCAAGGGATGTTCATTGCATGTGCAATATAGTATTATCTCGTCTCTCTAGAGATAAAAAAAAAATATTGTGATAACAACGGGCACAGATCTGTGATTCGATATTCACATCGTATCCAATTTCCACAATCCGAATAATATTTAAGTACCAAGCTATGGTCATGTAATTTGGATACATTCATACGTGTTTGATTCGATTTTTTTAGAGTCTACCATATCATTTTTATTGTAGATATAAATAAAAATATCATGACATGTACGTGGGGGTTGTGAAAACGTTAAAAGTGTGAGGAGTGTATGTAACTATCTGGACATATATTAACACTCTGGGAAAACTCCCAGATCTGAAAAGTCTTTGGGAGAAAGGGCACGAGTTTATCCAAGAGATATTCACTCGCTTTTATATACATTCTTTTTCTCTTGTGTGAAAAGGGGTCATGAGCGCGTGCCCGACGACCCAAATCCTTTCTTGCCGTGATTTTCAAGCACACTGAGATTTTCAACGTCGGACAACTTATCTACATGAGGAATCGCACAATTCATTCTGTAGAACGATCTTTAATCTCATGACTCGAAAACCGGTTCTTTCCTATACTCCGTCTATATGGATAATATTTTCTACGAATAATTTTTTTTTTTTTGTATATTTTGCTGGTGACAGATTATATTTTGTTTGTGTAGATGCGATACTGGAGATGATACGTATTATAGGTTGTCAAATATCAATAGCGATATCAGCCGGCTGTTGAACGTACACAGAGAAGATTTTGATTCGATGTGAAGGGGGATGAAATGTTGATTTATATGAGGGCTGATCGGAACAGAGATTGATGAATTATATGACAGAGAATGATTGAACGTATTTTCGGATACGATAATGAAATCATGTCCAGCAATGTTGTCTGTGGATTTTGAATCTCAACATTTTGAAATGAAGAACGGTGCATACTCTTCACTGTCTTTCTTAAACAAAAGAAATGGCCATCTTGATGAATTTTCAATGTGTCTTTAAAACCTTCACGAAACTAGATAACAAACAAGATTATCCCCATTTTTTATTATTCCAATTAAGATTCTAACATTCAACAAATCGCATCTTCCTTACTGAGAACAGCGATGTCATTATGATCATTGAGTTTCACCCGAAATGTATGAAAAATGTAAATAAAATACAGATCCGATCAACTTGTGGTTGTTACTCCTGGCGTGCTATTTATTCAAACATGAATCCAGTCCAACATTGAAGGTATTCCATAGCAGCATTCAAACCGTTATTGGATAAATACGGAGATATGATAGAATTGAATTCCAGTATTATGGAAATTTGAGATATTATCAAATAAACAAACTCAACACCATCACAATACCATACCTTGATCCATATAAAAAAACAGGATAACGCGATAACCAGGAGGTAAAAGTGAAAATCACATGTGAATGTCATCGTTTTCTCACACAATTGTCACAGCTTTGCAGCACCTCGCATTATTCGAATAATTGAAAAAACTTTATGTAATTCAATTACAGTGACTGAACAGTATAAAAGTTTTTTGGAAAGTTTTTCGTACAACCAGGAACTGTTAATCTTGTATTCTCACGTAACAAAAAGAATCCTCGAATAACGATATTCATTACAGAATAACAGAGAAGAAGCGACTTGTTCACTGTACTTTCGAAGATAAGAGTGGTGAAACGAAATGAACAAGCTTTATCGATAAGGGTTTGAGTTGTGACGTCCAACTTCACAAGATATTAGCTAAGAATCTTCGGAATTCAAAAAGTTTCATACAAATAACGGTTTGAAATGAAACAAGAATTGGAACTCGACTTTCTCTCTCTCTCTCTCTCTCGCTCACTCTCTACAGAACTACTGAAAAAAAATTGCTCAAAGTTTCTTGCGAGATCGTAACACGCTGGGAGTATAGTGAACAGTTAAACGGCTTGGAGTTATCAAGCAATATAAGTTTTGGGAATATTTCAATCATTGTGATAATCACTTATCTTCCATCTGTATGTTAAGTTTTCATGGTGGTAAATAGTCATTCCGATTGGACTCCTGTGTCTTGATAACTAATAATGATCGGAAGTATCACAGGTATTATATGTATCTAACATAAAATCTGATACAAAATGATTTTGTGTTTTCGAATGGTGATTTTGCAGCAGTGCTAAAATCGATGAAAAAAAGTTTGCAATCGTTTTACGTTCGTTTTGTCTTAGTAAGTATGAGAAATTTCAACTCCCTGCAACAGTTTCCCAGAGATGAACATATTTTCAACATCTTGTGTGATAGCATATTTGTCACATGCAGGGAGAAATGGGAGATCGAACGATTAACCTAAGAAACGCATTAGAAACACTTCAATTAAAGTTCAATTTACTTCAATTGTCCTCCCTCTTTATATACATATTCATACACAAACATTGTACATAGCGTTGCATTTTGTAGAGAAATTTAACCCCCTCAATGGTATCAGCTTGATGTGAATTACCGTTTGCTTTTGAACCGCCAAGACCTCTAGAGACCTAAGCGAAATAATGGTTGAACATAGGCAGACCAATGGTTAAGGGCTTCACAAGACATTTTGAGATGGCCAAAGCTTATTCACGTTAAGGACCTGACCTCAATGACCTCAGTCGAGCCGCCGGATTTGAAAGCATTCATATGCATACATACGCGTGCATGGCATATAACACACCATGTGCATTTACTATCTTACAAACTGACCCCAGGCCTGGACCTCGCATTGTACATCACATGAATACCAAAGTATATTTATCGCATTCGAACATATACAACTAAATCCATCGGAACTATTTTTGTTGCTCTATCCAATTCCCGTCCATTCACTGAATGTTTTCTATTAAACATGAAAAAAACATGTTGATCTTTTTTTATTTCCTAGAGAATAAAAACAAAAACTTAGTGGTCGTGCTCCTCTTTCATTGCCTCTCTCTGTCCATTCCGCTTGGGATATCTATTGGTAGTCTCTTGCGAGAATACAAATACGACTCGAGACATGTGCATGCCATCTGTAACCATTATCACCGCTACCCTCTTTGGCAATAAAATTTGATTTATATGTAACAGTAACTCTATTTGCCATATGTCGAAAAAAAAAATTAGATTTTTATTTGTTTCAATTTATCTAGGTACAAATTTATTCCCAGAGACATATATTTTATTGCACTGCATCCAGTTTTAGATTCTATTTCATTTCTTGCTCAAGTCATTTCAAGTGTATACTCCCAACATTATTTTATTGCCACTTGTTCATAATCGGCTTAATCAAACATACACACACACACATGTCCATCTATACGTCAAGGGGATTGTTGAACTTTAAGATGAATGTTGAATGAACGTCTGTATTTATTTTGCAGGTCGACTGTTCGTCTAGCAGTTGGTAACGCGACAAGTTTACAATTGGCAACTTGGGCACCTGGTGGCAATGCACTCGTCCTTGTCAATCAGAACAACATTTATTACAAGCCAACGGCGGAAACACCTACGAATTATCAGATTACCACTACTGGCATTTTCGGAAGTATTTACAATGCCGTACCAGATTGGGTTTACGAGGGTAAGTTAATACCTTTAAGTATACATATACATACCATAAGGAATAACATGGTCGAGATAACACCTTTGGTGATGTAACATCTGTACCATGCAATATTTCTTGCGTTTACTGCTATCATGAAGAACATCGTTAACCATCTACTCTAACTTTAAAATGGTAAAGAAATATTGTGACCTGGAAACTGTAATGCCGTATGCACCGAAAATTCACTTCCCAATTGAAATAAGGATTTGCTCACTTCTTTATTTTTTTTTGGTTAAACTAGACTTATGCATGGTGATGTGAATGAATAAACACGCGATAAATGAAAGATATGTAGAATTGAGCCGCGCTCGTTTGATTCGGAATGGCTGTTGATGAATCCCTCACGATTTCACCGTCCAACCCTGATAACGCTATCGTTCACTAAATTCTGACCCCGAAATTATCATCTGCTAACTGAATTCCATGATTGCTTTCGAATGAAGTGGAGAATACGAATACTCTGACCTTTTTTCTTGGATCTGGAATTTTCGAGTGGGTGAAATGATGTCTGACCTTTTTTTATCTGCACGTCAATGTTGAGGTTATATGAATGCTCCATTTCGTTTCATGTCGAAATTTGCTTCACATGAACTTCAATAAAAATATATTTTTTCCTATAAACGCCTACATAACGAAGCTCACTTTGCTAAGTTTGAAAAAATGATGATCAGTGAGTAGAACTTCATGAATTTGTTCCGGTGATCTTCTTGATAGAGAGTATTTATCTCCTGATCAATATCATTCCCTTGCCACATCAGGAGAGCAGAATTGGTTCAAGCGATGGAATTTCTAATAATCCCAAACTTTTCGATAATGTGTGGCTTCAGCATTTGTACAATCGCCTGGAAATTACATAGCGGGAAACCAATTTTTCTTTCGAGGACTACATTCTTATCCAACTCATCTTCACCGTTATTATTCTTACTATTATTTTCCATGTGATCCAAGTCATTAATTACATCCCCACTGGATTGACATTGAATCAAAATTGACTTCATTCTTCCTAGATATCATCACTGTAAGTGCTCGAAGTACCCTTGACTCATTCATTGAACTTCACAAAAACAATCATTTCATGTTATTGTGAGGACAAGGCCATTTATGTAGAAATCATTTATGACACCAGTTTCAAACTTTCAATTTTCGTCGTATCAATCAATCCAATAATTCTTCAAGGATTGAACGAACTTTGTTTCATTTTTATGAGAAAATAAGATGATAAGTCTAATAACGAAAGATAAGATGAGTGAAATAAAAATGGTGTTTACAGTGTTTCCTCATATTCTTTTTTGTTTGCGGATTGAATATTACACATTCATGAATTGACATCAACGTGGATATGGCGAAACGTAGCCCGTGTGCGCATAATACTGAGTCCACTATGAGAGAAGGGTAAATTTGCCTTATGTATTGGGGCACGAGTCAAGGCGTCGTATATTTAATTATGCATAAGCTGAGTTGCATCACGCAAGGATGCTCCGAGAGTCCATGAACAATATGCATCTCCACTTTTACACTCTCATATTCGCCCCATTTTCTTTTCGTGAGCATCATACCGTCGAGACCTTCTATTCTAGGAAACGGTCAATTAACAGCATCGTACGAAATGGAAAAAGTTTGACTCGTTGTATTCTCGCTTAGAAAGTTTTCATTCTCTGTTTTATTCCACTTTTTTCTTCTCTCGTTCGACTAGATAATGGCATCGTGATAGAGGTATATTTAACTGCTCCCACACACCTGTCAAAATATAGTGGAAAAGAGAACACAAATTCGCAGTATATTGAAAATTCCCAGGAGAAAAGTCTCGTTCAGTTCAGTTGCTTCTTCTTTTCCAAATGGTACAACGGTGTAAGACCTAGATGAGTGGTAAATAACACACTTCATGGTTTTTTGAATGGTCTACATCAAATCCAGTACCCAAATCCACCCAACTTTCTTCAATCAATATTTTTTGTCTTTAATTACTGTTGATTTTTGGTTTACGCATATGACTGAATATTTCATTCATTCTCATTTATTATGAAATCAAAGGAAAGGAAAATTTGATATTTTTGCTTGCATGAAAGAACATATTTGATGAGTTCATTGCTTATTCGTACACGTGGAATATATATACTATTCAAGAAAATAAATTCTTGAAGACTGCTCTCTCACTATCTCCTCAGTGCTCTACTCCGACTTCTTATATTTTCGTTTTTGTTTGTGTTTTTTCCTACGTCGCTCAAGAATCCCCGAGGAAAAGCGTCTATCGACAGCGAAATACAAGATACCCCTACCAATTCCCTCCCATCTTGTCGTTGTGCACATTGGGTGGTTTGCTTGCACGTGTCGCGATAAAACGACTACGTGTCATGTTGAGAAGAAAAAAACGAAAAACATTGAAGAAGAAAACGATTGCAACATTTTTATCACGACTACGAGATAGAGAAAATAACTACACATGAACGTGGTGCAGAATATCATTTTTTTGTGCATTTCATCCTGAATGACACGATATTCCCACTCATTTGTGGTTGTACAATTTGAATGACAGATTACTCTGCGTGATTCTTTGGAAAAATTTTAAATCCGATTTTTATCCATCCACAATTTCGAACCGACAGCCAATTACTCTGGTAACCTGCGATAGCACATCCTCATTCGATTGTAAGTCACATTGAACAAAATTTCATTCCATCGGGACTTCATACTAAAACGTTCACACAAAAAAATTGACCAGCTCCAATCTAATGACAATTCATTGATTGCGTTAACCGCGTGTGCTATGATTCTCATGAATGTATAATATAGTTGAATAACATCCAGAGAAAAATAGGAAATTCAATAGCATCCAATCGATGATTTGTTTGCAAGTTCTAAATTACAGGATGACAATACAAATGATTAGCAAACAACAATCATTCCTCGATTCAAATCATATCGATATGCAAGATGAGAACAACAATGATATCACATCAATGAAACAATCACAATTACAATTATTGGTTGGTGATATGAGGCCGAATCGACCATATACGATTGATATAACAAAGAGTTTATGCAAACTAAATAGAATGAATTCACTCATTGATTGTCCAAAAAAACAATCCAGAAGTGAGGATGATATCAAAAGAACAATGAATGTACTCGACATACGTTTGCAGTTGAAATGCGTTTGCTTTTTTCGAATACACTATGCATTTGTTAACATACAAATAATAATCTCGTCTCGTTAGAGTGTGATGATCATCACCACAGTACCACAGCAACATATCCATTCACAATATTTTGAATGTTTGGAATATTCTATGGTACTTCACATAACAATGATGGCAAGTATAGTGAGTAGAATTTCGTTTCATTGTGCCATTTTTGAAATGAATATATTCTCGATATTTTGGACACATTGATCAGGTGTATTTTCCTGTAAACATAAATTCAGCTAGCAACTGCTATGACAGCGATATGATTAATCTTTACTCGTACAATTTGCGTTGAGATGAAAAACTTGATGAGAGGGCCCATCATTTCTCTTCTGTCAAAAAAACAGACTACATGGTGAGGCAAAATCAAATATAGACAACGAAATCTATCGCGTACTATTTTTATTATGTGACATCGTTGTTTTAAGATCCGCTGCAAAGATGAGGGGGATTGGCTGACCATCTGCATTACTCTTATCACTTTATCAGGCAAGTCCAAGTGACGGAGAATTTCCCGACTTCTCTTTATCATCGCTCGGGTTACCTATTTTGGATTCCCATATCAATGATGCAAATTCAAATGGAGTATGAAAAAAATTCCTGTGAAGCTCGTCTGGGGAGTTAAGTTTCAGGAACCAGACCAAGTTAATATATGGAAATGAAGTAAAATTCACAGGGGAATTGGAAATGAAAACGGATAAACTTGTGTGATTCATGCAAACTCAGTTCCAGAGTAAAAAAAAAAACTTCCACCTCACTCACAATTATTATGCACCAGTAAGAAATCAATAACCACGCATCCACTTGAAAGTAAATTTCCAACGGTTAGCTGCATCTCACGAACGGCGATAATCGGGGGAGCAAACGATAAATCTTCGTAGGAAAGGCTTCTACAGGTTTCACGCTTCGATCACGACTGGCTAATAAAATTCAATTGATATAGCAATATTGAACTCTTCAACAATTCGTATCTATTCACCGAAGAATTAATGAGGAAAACCCGTTCTGCCTGTGGAAGACAAAAAAGAGAAGAGATAATTGGAATACAACTTAGTCCGAACTCCAGTAATCACCCAATAAAAATGTGATCATCCATGTTTAATCGAGATAGAGACGAGATTATGATGAAATTTTTCGGAGGATGTTTGACTTCATATTGAGGAATTATGACTTGCAACTTCAATATAGCTGGGAAAGTTTATGAATATTCCCAGTGTTCAGAATTCTATGAAATCTGAACGAAATTCTAGGTCGAACCACGTTCAATTATTTTCCAAAGAGTTACAGGCAGCTTAGAAATCTACTGAAAACTACCGAATACTCTAAAATTTTTTGATATTCTATGTGAAGAGAAAATAGATTTCCGATGAAATCCAAAGAGTTGATGATTAAATCTGTTCCCACAAGAATTATGAATAACTAGATGAGGGAATGTTAAGTGACACGTAAATGAAGACTGTACGATTCATTGATTACACCAGAATGAAATACGAAGTGTTCCCTCTATTTGTTGGTGATTAAGTTAGTCTATTCATCTTAGCAATGTCCACGCCAAATAGAGTCAATATCGTACAATTTTCTCCTTCTCAATGAACGATTTTACGAGGAGCAATTTTTTTTTTCATTGTGTAAATATCTGAATCCCGGAATTGGTTATGTTGAGATCGAAGCGATTATCTTAAAATTAGTTATTCTCATCGCTCCGGAATCACCTATCCAAACTCCGTATGGAGTTCAGTCCCACGAGAGAGGCAAGAATCAATCTTATTTAAAGACATGTCTATACCAATCCAAAATGCAACGAAAGTCGCACAACAAAGATTGCAGGATTAGATCCTGACATTTGTGATGTGAAAATCATTACATAGATCATTACAAATTATTATCCTCCGCATAATTTCTTATTCTCACAATCAGAATGAAAAAAAATATCGCGACCCTCACAATATTGTTCACGCTGTCTTGACGATTGTGTTGATATTCCAAAATAAAATCTGTTTCCATGATGCCAAGAGTAGCCATGAAATTGAAAAGGAATGTACGGCAATCAAGGACAAATCTATCAGTCTTTGTTGCTGTGTCGAGTGATCTGACAAAAACACAATATCAGTTTATCACGCTCCTATTGACAATGGAGCAATTCACTGAGGATTATTAATCATGCGATGAATTTTCATAAGCGAAAGGAGGGCTGATACGTTATGACCTGATAACCATATCGAATAAAGCACTGATAGTTCCCATGATATAAAATTTTGTGGACTGCTCTTCATACTCTGTATAGCGATTGCAGACACCCTGGTGTATCATGAAATGAAGCACCAGCTGACCATCCGTCTGTCTAGCCATCCAAACTAATCCTGAAAACCGCAAGTCGGATTCTGATGCGGTCTCCATTAATACATGAAGGGTCGCCCAGAAGAGAGTTAACTATACATAGAACGTAAGAGTTTGAGAATGAGTGGCTGAATAGTGACAGTTTCTAAGCTCTGACGGATGAACATCAGCATCACTAACTTAGTACCTTCAATAGGGAAAAGTCGAAGACTAGTGAAATTGAGTTATCACTCGCATTTATTCGATCGAGGATTAAATTTTATTTTAATGTTGAAATTATCGTGCAAACTAGTTGGAAGCACATCTTTTTGAATATGTTCGAATGTTATTTCACAACGAAAACTCCACTTCATACATGTAAGTGAGAATGACAAAGTTGATTCATCAACCTCTCCTCTTATGAGAATTCCTTTATCTCTGTATGAAATACCTTGCCGTGCTTGTTTTGAAATAAGGGAGCTCAATACCTCTGGGAAATAGATCAAATGGTCGGTCTGTGCTGTAATATGACACATCCAACAGGAAACTATCCATCTCTCAAGACGATAGACCATCTCTCCTGCGGCTCTTGAATAAATAACGGACGAAGCGAATAGTCAATTGGATAATAATGGGAGTAAGAGAATGTAGGAAGAACTAGATGAGGCACTAAATTCTACCCTGAAGAGTTGTTTTAGAGATGGATCAAGTATCGAAGACTACTTGATAGATGATTCTGCTGACTTAGACATTTCATTCCAGCAATACCAAAAATGAGAACGAATTGAATTTGTTCACGTAACAATAATCTCGATCATCGAATTACGATCCTTTTTATAAACTCGAGCTCATAATGGGAAAGGAAGTAAATTGAAGTTCAACTGGAGAGTGGAAATGTTTTTCATCAATGAATCCACTCCATTTCATTTGATGGAATTCATGAAAAGACAGAGAAAGATTATTCAATTCCCAACCACAAAGCTATTGAGAATGGAAAATTAACTTTTAAGTATGAAGCTGATTCCTGAATGTCCTTTCTGTCCAAAAGTCATATTAACTGTTCAATGAATACGCTTCCAGTATTTTCAATTCATCGATAGATACCAACGAATGTTCGAGTGAAAAGTGCGGAAAAGAACAGACCTGCTTCATGAAATGCATCGATTCATGCGTCAGACCGAAGCAATGGATGTTCTACTGATTTATTGTAGAAGAGTCTCTTGAAGAATTTCATGCAATGATAATTGTTCGAGTCTTCTTTCGATGTGAGTTAATACAGTTTATCGTTATATTTTTAAAACAAGGATGATTTTTATTTCAAAAGCAGAGAAAAACTCTTATCGCACATCAATTACATAAATGTCTTGATGATATCTCCTGTTGACATTAAGCAAAATTTCGCGGATTGAACTCGTCAACTTGCAAGAATCTTGAAAAATTTCATGATATGGTATCAGACGGAAGCGGCTTTTCACATCTTTCGTTTCTTTCAGACCCCATCGGGCACTTTTTCACCCTTACGAAGATGTTGAGAACCATCGATTCTCTGACATTTACTCTTTGTCTTCATCCAACCGTGCCAATTCTCATCGTTCCTATACATCAAATCTTATTATCTATGTTTTTTATCTTCATTATTTATACATTCACTGATAAATGTTCACCATGAATCGTTGGTTCTTTTTCTTTTAAAATTCCATAGGTATTATTCAACTCGTCGCTTTCTTTCCAGATTCATTCATACATATTTCATTATTTATTCATCACTTGCAACAAAACATAGAACCTATCTCGAGTATGTCATTAAATTTTATCGCCAATTAATTTGTCATGTTTTATAATTTATTGTTTTCAGAGGAAGTCTTCGGCTCGAATAAAGCTCTGTGGTTCTCACCAAGTGGGAAAAAAATGGCTTTTGGATACTTTGACGACACGAAGACACCACTAATGAGCATTCCGTTTTATGGGATTCCCGGCAGTCTATCTTTTCAATATACATCGACGATTCCAATTCATTATCCAAAGGTAGAGTATATTCCAACGTTTACATTCTCCCCGTAAAAGTTCTCTCGAGAATATCTCATACGATCAACTTGGTACTAATAATTTCATTCTAATCAGGAATGAATAATCGATATGTGTTAACATTCTTTTTCCGAAATTGCATGGAAAGTTTTCCCCTTGCGTTAGCGATTATGTTGACATCGACCGATTTGTTCGACAGAAATGTTGACATTTCATATGACCCACCCAGCAAACAGCCAGCTGGATCACGAACGTGAACCTTGTTTTGTACTAAGTAAATATGAAGAGATTACATTGATGAAAATCAACTACGAGAGAATTATCCCGCGACGTAGATGGTTAGCCAATTACTAAGTGAATCTCTGCTTCGATCAACTCATAATGATGTTTATTCTATCGTTCTCAAAGAGAAGAGAAAAACGTAACTCTACAAATTACCAATCTCTTATCCCACTTTGCCGCATTGTGCATCCCATCAATCAGAACAGTTATATGATGCAATGCAATACGATACGGTGAGATTAGAAGTCTGAGTATATCAAAATGTTGATCCAAAAGATATTTCGATTACCGTATCGCTCACCAATTGCCATCGCGCTCTGTTAATTATTTCTTTTCACTGATGCAAAAAAGGAAGAAAAAAACTGTTCGCATCTGGATCATTTCCAGAGGGTTTTTCAAAAGATCACAAATACATCAGAAGCTGATTACAAACTATCTCTTTCCCTTCCTATTTCCTTTCTCCAACTTTCCTTTTTTTTCGTTATCTCTTTTCACGAATTGTAATTTCTTTATGCATGAAGCTTGATGATTATGCGCAAAGCTGCGTGTGAAATTCTGTTGAATCCAATAATCCTCCTCTTTATATATATTCTTTACGTCTAATTCTTCTTCACCACCGACACTTCTCACTTTATCGCTGAATAAAAAAATTCCACAGCCTTCGTTGGTGATAAAAAAAAAGTAAATGTGGAAAATACAAATTGCCCCTGGGTACTTTTCTTTTTAATCTTGTTCATGGTACATTTAAACGATCGTACATGACAATATACTGAAATTTAGACGGTTATAATTCTTTCCATTCTAAATTTTATATTCTCGTGCTCGAATTTATTTCTCATATTAGTTGACAGAGCTACACAGTAACAGTGATCTATACACATGTACACACCATACAATCATAGTGAAAGCAACTATTGCATTTCTTTCATGTGGTGTTTTTTATTTTCTCCCATAAAACACTCATGTGACATTGTTTGGTTGATGTCGTAAATGGAAAATATACCCGAAACACATGTCGCATCGTTAAAGATTTTCTCCAGTCTTTCTCATGTGCGTGAAACGAACACATCTACGTTTAAACACACATGTATATACATGGAATTTTTTAGTTTCTACTCTTACAGCTCACAACAAGCTTTCCACACGCTAAATCCTATATAACCTCCAACTTATATTCATGTGTATACATATATACTCCAATGAAGTCAACTTTTCCATTTAATGTTTCTGCATCGTTCACTCATGATCTTCCTGTACTTTTTCATACTTTAAGAGACTTTTCTAATGTGCTCGAGTGACACTCAACTTTATTACGTAACGTGGTATGAGAAATTTTGACTTTATCTTCATATTCTTGTGATATAACATATTATTTCATGTTATAACACGACTCACTTCGCCATCGTGCAAGTATATCAGCATTAACATACACACATCCCATTAACTGGATCCTCTTACCAATTAGTGGATTTTTATTATGCATCCACCAACGTGGGAACCAAAATAAATTAAATGGATAATGTGATATGTAATGTGGATGTATACAGGGAGTGAAAATTTCATTTTAATTCTTCTTCTATCTCATCCACGAAAGTTTAATGCATGCTTCAAATGATTTTCCTACATTACGGATAAATAATTTTACCGCTAGTTCATGCAAACTTTTTTCCCCTACATAATATCTCCACCATTATCATTATCAGGTTCGCTATTACACGCATCATGTACTGTTGAAAAATACATAATCCACGTGAATTTATTGTTATTCATGAGTTTGTTGTGAGGCAGGTATTTCGTTGCAATTGCTATTTATGTGCTCTGGTGAATGTCGGAATTGAACTCATACATTTTGTAATTAATCATTAAAATTCGGGAACGGATGAGTGATTTGCGTATGTTTCAACTTGGTTCAAATATCTACAACGCTTGTAAAAGTTAAGCTCGATAATGAGTTGTTTTGTCATGAATATGCAATATGAATACATCATCATTCTCACAACCAATTACGTAGAATGAAGTATTGATCTTGAAATTGTCACAATTGAATGAATATTGGATGATTTGCGTGTGATCCGCTGCCTCTTCCGAAGATGTCCATGCAGAGCAATTACATTATGAATACTCACTCTCGACGTTTCCTGGATATTTTCCATGTGATGACATTGTTATATCCAGTGGCATTATTTCATGTCGAGCATGATAAGCCTCGAGCTCCCGTACTTTATAACAGTTATCATACTCCTTAAACTCATCATTTTCTTCATTTTTCCATACTGATCTACATGAATCACGTGATGAAAAATCCAAGGTGCCTGAAGATGTCTGATATTTAGTCAATCATAATATCACCATATTTACTGATTAATTAATTCTAGTAGTAACATCAACATAATGCTGACTACATATATTTCCTCAGTGTATTGAATGATATCACGCCACCCTCGTATCGATCAAAAAAATTTATAGTCACAGGAGATTTTGATGGCAAGACTCCATTGAATTGATGGACCGCCATAAAGAAAAGTATCAACGGGTTTCACACGTCCTCAGGTATAGCAATTGCTTATAGCCAAGTGGACGCCCGGGACCGTTTCACCTCCTCACAGCAATCCTTCCAATTTTTCACCTCGTAATTTCACCATTTCATTATTTTATCGTTCAAAGTTTCTTCCGGCGTATTTTCACGTAACATCTCTGAATATTAATTGTTCATAAAAGCACTAGTTGATGAGAGATTTATGCCATTTTCTGAACATGAACATCCGGATCTCAACCAATTTCATTCAAATCGTACACGAACCGAGGACAATGGTACAGCAAAGATCATAATGAAATATGGAGGAACGTCTAGAGTTATTCACACATCAAACATTCATTCCCTCTCATGTTGGGAATTCATGAGCAAATAGTTGAATTGATTGGAACTTCATCAATTATGAATATACACACTCTGAGCTGGAAGATATTCTAGGTGCGCCAGCAGAAAATAAGATCCAAATTTATATACTCTCCATATTTGTTTTGACAACTGCTCGATACTCTAACCGACTCTGATCAAACACGCTGCATAGATAAATTGTAATTCATTGGAAAATCATCCAGGTTCATGAGTATTGAAAGAATTCTGCAGGAGCCCAGAAAAACATTTCAACTTTCATAAAATTGTTGCATTTTTCCCATGAGCCATGAGGAAGCCGAAAATCCAGAAAGATATTGAGTGATTTTGAATTCAACTGTGGTTTGTTTTCGAACAAAATTATCAAAGAATTTCTCATTATGAACGGAAAGACTTGGAAAGTCTTGATCCTCCCTGTATTGTAATTTCCCACTCGAATGTATTTCCCGATTGTCCGCAGTTCCGAAATGACGTCGTTCAGGAATCAGGATAAAAGTATCAAAGTATTATTTCTGATGATTCGTGTTCTTCTGTGTTACGTAAAAACTTTTTTCATTCTATTCTACTAACTCGTCAATCCAATGCGTAATGATCTCACCGAGGTAATCATAAAAAGAGAAATCGGGGTTACAATTGGAGTTTATAAAAAACTTCACGAACATTCTAACAAACCACACGGAAATTGACTACAAGGGGGAAAGAGCAGGTGGCGACGATAAAGGTTTCCACCGTTGGATCCCCAATGTCGTTTCCACAACTGACATTTGTCCAACTTCGTATTTTCAACACCACAGGGAATTTCATCACTATACGAGTCGCTCTACATGTTTGAAGTTATCGCACTTATGTATTACACACTCGCCCGAATTGCTACTTCAAAAGAAGAAAGTGAATGAAAGTTATTTTACGGCCACCATGATATGTTAATCGGGCATCTCTCGGAACCCAATTGATCCGTTTGTCTTCGTTGACAATATAAATAGAACAATTTTGGAAACATTCAGAAAATGAGAGTAGCAATTACCTTCCATAATTACAAAAAATGGCAGCTCAAAAGTTAGCGCATGATACTTTGACTTTTCATCTTAATTTGATGGCACCAGATGTCTAGTCAAAACAATGTTTGATTCGATCTCTACAAAAAAAACGAAACTTCAGAATCGTTATCGCCCGATTGTGGAGTTCACACTAAAGCCAATCCGGGATATCACCCGATTCCAATGGCACCACTCAGCATACCAAGATTTTCCTGCAAAACAAAGTTGATGTACAATTGATAATTTACTCAAAATTGAGTGTGTCAGAAATGAAAGTTCACACCGAATCGATTGTTAGAATAATTATATTCGATCAACCTACATGTAATCCAGGTTGATATTTCAAGCTTGCAACATATTTGTGCACACATATATCCAAACAACAAATGCCTTGAATGTGCACGAGCGTGGAAAATTCGTTGGAAATGGAGTGTGGCCGCGGGATTATATTACTGTCAGAGTCGCCTGAACCATGGTGCGTTATTCCCTCCTGTGGGTTGTTGCGAATCCTAACGATTCGATTAAAGCCGCCGCATACAAACCACATTGATGCAATGTGCGGACTACACATGAACACATGCCACATTGAGTTTCTGTATGTCATCGTTTTTACGCCAGAATAACAAATCGTTTGGGATTGTTTTGCAGTAAATCACTGATATTTCGAATTTTTATGAAATTCACAACATCACCGGAAAAAAATTTCCTGTCCTCAGCGAATACTGACAATAACGTTGGAAATCTATATCCGATATGAATGAAGATGGAATCATTTTCTCAATCGTTATTTCTTTTATATTTTACAAAATGTTTTATTTCCTGGTCATAGAGGACCATGTTTATTTCAGATTAGTGAATTGAAATGATGCAATCGATTCTGTGAGTCTTCGTGAATATTACATGATGACAATACACCACCACTATCGGTAATGAATATGAGATGGGAGCGAATATTTGAAGAAAAAAATGAACTTAAATAAAAGTTTCATAGGGTTTTTTGTTTACTCAGCATGGACTGAGAAAAAAAATCTGTAATCATTTCTTCCATTCTTCCCGTGAACTTCATGCACTTTCTATCCCCAATTTGTCCTTCACGTTCATTCAATCTCAAGGAATGTTCATGGCTGCTGTACGTTATAGAGCTATTTTCACTGAAAACTTTTAAATTTTCATATTCATCCGTTTTGTAATTCTTTGTTTAGTACATCATATATCTTTCATTTCCAAACTTTCAGAATTGATCATCTTCGTTGAAGATGCTCGCAAATTTCACCGTTATATAAAAGTTTTACGATCTACTAAAATTCACGTGAGTCAAATCTAAGTTGAAGAGATCGTTTAGACGTTCCGAAGTTTTCCGTGGCGACGTAAAAACTCATCAACTTCCAATTAACGTTTTCAAGACTTGCATAAAAAATGATCGGACTGGGCACTTCTGAATGTCATAGGAATGATCTCAAGCCAATTACATGTACAGAAATTGGCCAACTGTTCGATAGGGAAAAAAAAACCTGAGAAAACATAACTTTCAGTTCAATTAGTGACGGCATATCTAGCTACATTGATTCCGCTTGCACAATTTTGAAACTGGAAGCATTCAAAACTTCAAAACTCTCGATACAAACAGATTTTAAGTTGATTGCAACAGTGAACGATACGTAGATTCACAGGGAAAAATTTGTTATACCCACTGGTTCACCTCCCTATGTGAGTTTGCTCAAGAAACAGATGGACATCATCGAGCCTACTGTTGAAGGGTGAATTAGTTTGCGGTTGCTGATAAAATTTAGTGACATTACATCGTTCTTCTTCCTACCATTTCATTCGTAATTGTGAAATATCATCCGTACAATGATAAACGTCAACAATTCATCTAGAGACTCGCAATTTGGAAGAGCTATTCGATAGGTTTCCACCAATATCTTAGTTACAGCACTGATTACAGCTGACAAAATGTTATGCACTCGGTACACAGCTCAACATCTAACGTTACATAGGAACTCGTCCGGCAAAACACAACACGATGTTTTCATTTAATCGCACTTTTCTTTTGTTCGCAGAGTGGCACAACAAATCCTGAAGTAAAATTGTATTACGTAAATCTGGAACAAGTTGTGTTGAATGAAGGTAACGATGTCGTCCTGACAGAGATTAAACAACCACCCGAACTGACCCACTCTGAGCGTATTCTTGCGGCAGTTACCTTTCCAACTGAGAACCTTGTGTCAGCCACATGGATGAACAGAATTCAAAACCAGGCGTATTTCCATTTGTACGATGTCGAGAGGTCGCAATACAATACAGTGAGTATATTAAACTACATACAACAAACGGCAAACAAACAGACAGGAACCGCAAGAAGTTTCTCAAAGACTCACAAATTTCTCATGACTCTAACTGGATGCATTTGTTTCGAAACATCACCATTCGTTCGTGTTTTCATACAATAAAAGCGTATTAATAGATCATTTTCCTTTTGTAGGCATTGATGTACGAGGAAAAACACGGATGGGTTGAACAATTCTCATCGCCACATTTCAGTCGCAGTGGAGCGGAATTTCTTTTGATTCTACCACAGAGGCAATCAGACAATGATACTTGGTCGCATTTAGTGATGGTACCAAATATCAATGGCAACGCATCAACGATTCGTGCTTTAACTTCTGGTACCTTTGTTGTCACGGAAATTGTTGGCTGGGACGAGAATAATTCTCTCGTGTGAGTACATCCACATTAATTCATCATAATTACGATGATTGCATCAACCGTATTCTGATGTGAAGAAATATTATTGAATAGAATATTCTCCCACCCACACAACTCATTCTGAGTCCACCAATTTCATTTTCCATCTAAACTTTTTTTGTTTCCTATTGAATGTATCACGGAATTAGTATTTAACATTCAAACTTCGCTAAATTCATAGACATGGGATGTTGATTAAACAAACTTGTTGAAGTGACAAGTTAATTGGATTATGATTAAATACAACAAATGTGTCAACGACAAATGCTGACGAACATCCGCTAGGTTCAGCAAGATGACAAAGTTTCCAGTTCCGTTAATAAATTAATTTTTAGATGTGCATCAGAGCTCGCTCTCGTTTCCCGCACAAAAGTTCTGAGATAATTAACGAAACGGTGGTGCTTACGGAATTTCTCATTTCAAATTTTGCATCCAACCGATAAAGATCATCAATTACCTACAAATGGGACAACAATCCGACGAACTCATTGGGGAACTATCAAATTGGAAGTTGAACGTAGCGTCTCAAGTGCGTGTCTCACACAATTTCCCTCATTCATCGTCGTTCTTTCCCACCCGTCCTATTCTCCTCCCTTTTTCTTCGAACGGTTATATGTCCCCCCATCAGAAAGTTTGTGCATTTGTCATAGTCCACCGGTCTCTCCAAATTACTAATGCCCCATGCATCGTTTTTCCAATCGAAAAATACTACCGTCGAATTTCTATTGAATCAACGATTTGCTAATTATATACTCGTCACGTGACTAGAATATCGAAGCTGTAATTGATCTTGTGAAAACAAAATAATGGGAAAATCCAGACTCTACAACATTTCGATTGTTAGCGGAGAGAAAGGTTGATCAAAGCAATATTTACAGATGTTAAAAATTTTTTGCTCGTATCCCTAAACTTTCTTTCATTAATTCTTGACTGATTTTTAACGCACATATTGAACCTTTCAAGTACGAACTATGCATGAAATACAGCACAGTTTGTTTGCGAAAATGCTGTCACCAATAAATTTTGGACAAAACCAAACAAGAATTCTATATGAATCCAGAATGAGCGAATAATCGGTACCACCATTTAATGTTCAAATGATGATATCACCTCGTCATATTCACATTGTCATTATGAATGAACGACATTCAATACTCATCAAAAAAGTACATTGATGGAGGGCACGAAAATTCATTTACAGAAGTTTAAGCACAAGACATAGTTCGATACACAATGCTGAGGTCTTATCATTTTAAACTCACACGTTCGATTCTTTGGGTGAGTGTATCAGACTACCGTCGAAAATAGATAGAATGAACATTTTGAAGGGTTCCCCAGACGGAAAGTGAATGAAAAGAATGATTGATAAATCGTCAGGAAACCATGAACACTACAAGTGGCAGTGGATGAACTAGCCGATAACATCCAATGTCGGGTATTTCAATACAGATCACAATGACACATGAATGTACTGATTGAATCTCCGGGGAACAAAACAGGTATTAACAGAGTGTTCCATACAGAATGGATGTTGTTGATAGAAACCTTTTGTGCGCATCGAAGCACAAACCAACATGTCTACTTCTGATAAAGGTTTGAATCACTTGACGAAGAATCGATATTAAAGAACACAGACTGAGCACTCATAATGTTTCATTCTCATCTATACAGATTCGATTAAGCATAGAGCGTGAGAAGAAGAGACTATCTTGCAGCCTGATACAAAGTATAGTAAAAGCTGAATCACTCTACTCTCCTGAGATCACGTAGAATGTATTGATTCTTTTTAATTTTATCATCATCAGGCGAATCACATTCGATCAAAGAATTATTCATCTGTTAATGTAAAATTATCACAAATGTTCAATTCCAACTCCCATCATTTCAACAATATTGACTGCAAAAAGCTTCCGGAACATCACAGTTATTCTAATGGCACAAAATTGCGTTGTGAAATTGAAATTTTATCTGCATGTTGCTCTGTCTTCAGGAAATTGTGTAATTAGACACGTCATCTCCACATTTTAACTTTTCGACAGATATACTGTAAGAATATGGATATTGTAAAAGCATACGTTAATAGAAAAGAAGAAAAGTCTTTTGTTCACTATGTATGTATATTTCTGATGAGAACATTTTCGTATGTCACGTTCCTAACTCAAAGAATTCCTTGGCCGAATATAATCCGCTCCAGGCCCGTTACGGGATTCTCTTACATTTGCACATACGCGATGGAATTCAATTAACACGAAAACTGTACGGTTAGCACCAAGTCCACGAGACCATTACAATGTCGTTTAAAGAGAGGACTAGGAAACGGGGCGTGCAAATGGTGAGAACAAAAGGAAAGTAGAATCGTTGTTGCAACATATTTTACTTTTCTTTTTTATCCTTACATGGGGAGACTCACTTTGAATTTTTGCAAAGTTTCACTATGCGATATTCCAATTACCTTGAATAATATTGTCGCAAGTTTTTAATTAAATATTATTCCTCCCCTGTTTCATTAATCGTGCAATAATATTGAGAACAATTATCGAAGTGGTAGCTTCTGTACATTTGGTCTTACAATTTTATTAATTTTCATTGTTGAATTTCGATTTTATTCATGAACTGAATACGATTACAATTAGCCCACTGAGAATTAAATCAACTCTACTTTCGTGTCAAAGTAATTACTAAGAATTTCCGACTATTAACACGCCTTTCCAATCTCTCCCCTTTGCCCTCTTCAACACGAGTATTTTCGTTAAGCTGCGATATTAAATTTCAGAAGTACGGCAGAAGTTTGATAACACTACCTCAACAACTCGTTGCCTCCAATGTTTATTCTATCAGTAATAATAACACGTCTGAGAACTCACTTCTTCTCGTGATATAAGTTAATGTTGCAATTTTCCTCGACTTTTCATTGCGAATGGAACAATATTTGGATGAATTTCATTGAGAATAATGGAACGAATGCTGTTCATAACGAAACGTTTTGGCATCGGCAAATTTCTTCAAGACGAATTGAGATACGTGACTGCCATATCTCACATGCTCCCAATGAAATAGACGGATGAAGAGCTTGAAGTGTTGTAGAAAATAAAAGGATAAAAATTTTACTCGAACGTTTGCTGAACGTTTCAATTCACAATAGTGGACTTATGAATTCATTCAATGGAATTGGAAACCTCACCATAAAAAGTCGAATAGTTTCGAATTTCAATAAAGTGGGAAAAAATTCACAAACACCATCGCATTCATATACATTTGCTGGATGAGGAATGGTGGAGGAGATGATAAAGGGTCGAACGACCAATAGCATTACTCAGAGGGTGCTATCGACTCCCCGAACGATCAGTCTTCGTTTGAAAATCCAAAAGTGACCCACATACTCTCTTACCTCAACAACGTCTCGTGCCACTACGATTGATGCCTTTCTCTATTCCTCTATTTTCATTTCTTATTTTATCATCTCATCATTGATGCAAAACGATTTGGTTTGTAATACACACAAATTTGATGCGGCAACTAAATTCAGGGCACACGTCATCATTTTATGTATCTAACAAATATTAATGACACTCTTGTACACCCCTGATTTCAAATAATTCAGCAAAAAGTTTAGTTACAATAATAATGAATAATGCAACGATGAAGGCATTCAATAAAGATGAGCGAATTTAATGAAGCCCAAAATAATTTCACTCATTACTACGATGAAATGCGAAAAAAAAAGTTTTCTTACTGAACGATCAGTCTTCATATAGACTAAAGGTTGGAAGGAGCATGGGGTCTTGATCTTCAATGACATCGAGGCCACGGCGTCACTGATGCCCGGGGTTATCTTCAACGGTACTATCCCGACCCGAAAACGCGCGTTCTAACAATGCTCGACCTGCGCCACCATTCACGTCTGGTGAGAGTACGTATATATCTGTAGTAGCGAAGATTGATGTGAGAAAGCGAATTAACGGGGCCGTGGGTTCAAATTAATCCTCACCCATAAGTGATCCGGTAGATATCATCCATCTTGGCGTGTTTGAAACTTTCTAAAACTTACCCCTTTTCTTCCCCTTTTCTTCCCCTTTTCATTCACGAGATTCCTTTGATCCATTATTTCCATCGGGCATTAAATTACCACTCGACACCTCTCTATTCTCACTTTCATAATATCTTTCATCTTCAACAATTTTCCGCACCCGAACTATAATAAAAGTCGTAAAGTTTTACGTCAAAACTTCTGGCCTCTTGCACCTGAACGGCAATTCGACGATAAACAAAGCCAGTGTAGAATGCGGGACGTAATAATTTGGTCATTTTATGCGTACTCATACAAATAACAATAAAGAAAGAATATTAATCTTCGTAGGTAATAAACCCATTCTGTTCTCTACCTTTCATATAACTTCTTCATATCGATTTACCAAGCAATTGACAAAATATTTCTACAACCCGACCCAACTTTATGACCAGAATGAGAAAATCTGATCCACTGAAGTCCACAAGTGAATTTCGAGAAATTATAGCGCGATATGTGAACGGAAGATAATCCGTTCGTGTCTCACACTGACAACAAAAGAGTCATTCATCAGAGCAACAATTATCTTAGGGGGAAAAATGGAGATATCATTGATTCCCGAACACTCCAGCCAAATTTTGCTTCGTTGTCGCAATGTTAGATCCATGAAAAATGGATGCAAATTTTTGTCGATCACGCTTCTAATAATCTCGGATGTTTCCATTGAAATATTTAACAAATCATCAAATTTAAATATTGCTGAATGAATTAATCTGCCTTATTTCTCATGACACCTTCCAAATATGGCAATGTTCTCGCTCGAATGCTCCCACAGAATTCTGATTGGACCAATTTCGATGAGTTAACCAGAATTATTCAATATTTCTGTTTGTGGATTTAATCACTATAATGACAAATACCAGGAAGAATTGGACGATGATTCCCTAATACAGATAACAGCGATGGTGAAAATAGGGTTCGAATAAACCGGGTGAGCGAAGTCATTATGTAAAATTGACAATAAAGTATGTACACGTGTCACACGCCGGTGTAGTACCACGTAAAATTGGCTGAATAACTGGGGGATGCATTGTGATTCGTGAGAACGTTTATTGCATTCGACGATTTAAATAGCCTCATCCCTGTGTGGATGTATGCACCACCGGAAATTTATGCAGCTTATCCAATGAACAATGAAAACGAACGGGTCAATCAAAAATGATAAAAAATCTTGTTTTTTTTCCATATTTACCAATGCATAACAAGTTAGTTAAATAACACCAATTTCGATATTGTAATACACATAGATGTAGAAATCACAATTACAACATTGCGCGAATACGTTAACTGTGATCAATAAATGTCATGAAGTTTCATTGCTGGTTACATAAATTCCGACATTGAACAAGCCATTGGAGCAAATGGTAATGCCATAAATCATTCGAAATTACAGGGAACGAGGTAAAACTAACTATTACGAAGCGCAGAGGAGTGAGCAAGAAAAAAAGTGACCAATAAACGTGAACGTGAATTTTTTGCTCCCCTCTCTACGCTTTTCATTTTATCACTAACCAAATGCGCTCGATACTCCGACCAAATAATATAATATATACCCAGTCACTTCCCAGTTTCCCTGTTTCTCGCCTGTTTCTATTTTTCAACGTGTCCCGTTGGATCTCTCGCTTCTCTGCTCTCTGTACTCGAGCCGTCCTCATTCCCCGGAGAGCGTTGGAAATATCGACGTCGCGACGTCGTACAGTTTGCAGAATATCACCCCAAGGCAACGATAATTTTGCACATTGAAGTGGTCCCATCCAATTTGACCCCATCTCGAAACATTTTCCATAAAGAGAAAAATAAAGTGGGGAAGAGGGAAACACATTTATATATAAAGTTGTTCATCGTTCGACAATTCGATCTTTCGTTCCAATTGAAATTATTCACTTGATGAATGCATATTCGCGTTATGAAAGAAATGGAGCATGAATAACTCAATTCTTCTCGATCAATCAATTTCATCAACGACATGAAAAACTTTATTGTGAAAAGTGAATTGACCTCGGCCAGAAAGAAAGACTCTATTGTCATTGGAATTCTCGTTGATAGTCTTAGATGAAAAAATTCGAATGAAATTCGAACAATCCACAAAATAAATCCAAATCAACGAGCAAATTGATGCAATAGTATTATAGAATTGAAATTGAACTGAACCAACCGAATAAACTGGAGCAGCGATCTGGTAAATCATACTTTTGTCGGAAATGAAGTTCGACCACGCTTGACGACTATTTTCATATTTCATACTCTCATTGTTTTATAGAGAATGAAATAGCAATTGTTCTCGTAAGTACTCATCTCAAACTCAATATTTAAGGACCGGTTGCTTGAATCATACAATGCATTTCTTTGCCAAGCAAACTTGTTCATCGTAATCCAAATTGAATAAATTGAACTTTTACCAACAAGTAAAAATATCTTGTGAAACACTCAACGCATACGATTTCATATATGAAATTTTCGGTAGCAAAAGTTTCAGAAAAAATGTCTCATTGTGAATCAGTAAACATTCGATAATCCACAAAATCAAACCAGATTGCCCCACCTTATCGAGTGATCTGAAATACGATGTATAGTGCGATCTGTGTTGTTCAAACATTTTGTCCTTTGTGTTTCCAGGTATTATTTGGCGACTGTTGAGAATGATCCTGCCCAACAACATTTCTATCGAGTTTCAACTCTCGAGAATGATTCAAAACCTGAGTGTCTCAGTTGTGGGATAAAAAGTGCGACCAGTGACAATTTCTGTTTGTACAACGATGCGAAGCTCTCACCGAATGGCAGTTACTATGTATTGACGTGCGCTGGTCCCAGTGTTCCTGACGTTTCCATTTACAGCAGCGTAAGTTCAGTGTATATATGAGTCCGTTCTCACAAATCTCTCACCCTTCTTCACTTGTGAGTACGTCCAAACTCACACATCGTCACACCCGGAAAATCGAAATGTCGTCAGTCGCTTTTTTTTTATTGCTCGTCCAAGTTATGCTCACACGGCATTGCATTGAGAATAGAAATGTCCCATCGGGTCTTTCCCTCACACTTGGGAATATGCAAAAAATATATACCTACCATATTTTCTAGAGTATAAAAATATCGAATGAATATGAATTTACATTACTATTTCTATCATTATTCTTCTATGTGGATATTTTTTTGTGAATTTTCCGGAAACTGAGACAAAGTGTTCATTCTCGCGAATCAATGAGTTCCAATCCTAAATGCTTTTCACCGATATGAAGCTTTCCAAAAAAATTAGCACCGCTCTGCGACTAGTTTTGTTTTTTCGATAATACTACGAAGATTGAATAGTGTTTCAAGCTGCATGCACTATCTGATGATATGCTTTCATATATATCGCGGAAAGAGGAATGAACATTTTTTTGTTGCCAGTTATTATTTGTAAATTGACTCCCATCTGATATGAGATATCCAATCAATAGCAGTAAAATCATTTATGAACCAATAAAGATCTCATCGAAGTGAGAAACCTTCATTCCAGTGAGGAACCGATAAGGGAAACAAATTCGAATCGTCACTGATGAATGCAATAATTCATCAAAGCTCATTTATAAAAGCATGAGCATTTCGCTATTTACTTCGACAAAGTCTTCTCGATTCTTGACCATCCAAGAAAACTCATACTAAATCATTGCAGATTTTCAATACTTCTGAAAAACACTGAACATATACTGTGTTCCAAGCAGAGAAAATGCGCAAAGTTCCTCTTCCAGTATTATGTACGTTGGAGAATAAATGATCATCTGTAAATATATGTCAGGGGAAGGGTTAATCGAATTTTTTGGGAAGAAAAAGCGCCTGGGAAAATATGTTCAACATTCCGAAATCCATTTGAGATGAAAAATTTCACTTCAGTCGTTGTTAGAACGATTCACATCATCCAAGATCACTAAATGGGAGAAATTGATTGTATGTACTGAAAGATATTCTCGAATGCAAGATTTTTCTATATATTGGATCTCGTGATAACAAGATGGTGCTGATATCCAGCACAGATGACAATTTTCAGTGGAAAATGCCCAATCTACTTCCAACAAACTCAATATATTGGATAGGGGAGAACATGCACTGTGAAAAGCCTCTTCTATGCATGAAGATAGATCATGCATCAATTTTGCAGGACTGCGGCAGCACTACAAAAACTCATTTAACCAATTTCAGAATCATCTTCCTTCAATAAAAAAGTTCCAATTTGTGAACTCCAGCCGTATTTCGAGAGCTCCTTCATTCTGACGTTGATATATATGATATCGGAGTTGTTAATCCAGAAAGAAAAATGGAAAACCAAAAATTGTTCAAGCCAGTCTGACTAATCCAAACTATCGAATAATGGATCTTGATATCTGTTATCTCTGTCAATTCAATAACACACAATCACATGACTAGTACAGGGATGAATGATAAACTGGACACAACATCAACCCGTGCTCAGTTGTGATTCAATATCCCAGCGGCATTCTCTATTGTCCTTTTAATCTGTGAATTACTGCCATCCCGGTTATTGATACAAATGACGGACTATTTGGAAACATTATAAATTTTACGAAATGTACACAATAACGTGAATACGCTTTCAACTTGATTGGATTTCCACTTTTAATGACCCTCTTGACTTGAAGCAGTACAAACACTCAAACTCAATGCAGTCACTATGAAGTTTTGAACAATGTATGATAACCGAACTCTAAACCTTGTCCATCATCATTATGCGAAAATCCGATTCCCCTCAACTCAACTACCTACATCCTTCTGGACTCGATCTTGATCATCACAAACTCGTGTATATCGATGTGTTTAGTATTGCGATTGTTGATTGAATACAAGGACTTATGGCGGAACATATATGACGGATTGGACTAGTCAATAACATGAAAGTCGTATTGAGTAAATGTTCCTGAATGATGGGAGTGGGAACATGGACAATGAATTCACTAATACAACAATTTCAGACAGTTTGATGGATCACCCGAAGAATTGTAAATGAGAAAATTATCGCGTAAAAATATCAACATAATGGTCCAAGTTAATGCAGATTGCGAAAGAAGTTTGTTTCCTCAATTGTGAGGGAGTAACTTCATGATGACTCCTACGTTTGCATTTTGCAGTGTTGATATATACGAAATCTTATCAAGAAACATCGATGATGTTCAAACAATGCACATAATCATCGGCAGAAGACAAATTATTTGGATTCCTCGAATGTTTTCATAAATCATTGATGACTATAATACATGCAAACCGAATCAGTATTTTCGAATCGTGCGTTTGATGTTTGTTACTTTGCTAATGATTTCCGTGGTTTTGTCATGAAACTACACGGAAAGTTTCGAAAAAGTGGAAGCGTCACTTCTGATCTCAACAAATCCATTTGAATGAATAACGCGCTCATCCACTTTTCACTCTGTGCCTCGTTGCTGAGTCAGTTTTGCTATCATCGTTCTTTCAATTGAAAATATCCGGAATATTATCTGAAAGTAAACTGATGAGCTAAGAAGGGACGGTCGCTATTTCTGAATCGATTCCTCCAATGTGATCAATCCATGAATACTGCATGTCAATTATCAGCTTTCATCCCCATCAGTGGAAAGGGCTCTAATGAACGTTCATTAATAATAAGTACAGTGTACACTTTGAAATTTCCCATATTTCACTTCAAAGCGCAGAAACTGCCGCAATTCTGTTTTAGTTTTGAAAAATGCATAATATTGAAATTCAATAACTTTTTATCTTTGAATGTTATTCAAATTTTTCCTCGTCGAAATTTATAATTTCTTTATGGACTCGATACTTTTCATTTAATATTTTAGTCTCGTCTACACCCCTTTCACACAGCACTCGTTCATCAGGTGCGAGTCATGTTCGATCGTTGCCTAGTTAATAATTCCCTTTGGACGCAAGTTCCGGGGCGACGATCCGTACGTAAGTAACGGAGACAGCGAAAGCGAATCCAACCCATCTCTCACCTCTCCCACCACTCGACACGTAATCGCATTACTGGTGGAATGGAGTGAAGAGGTCGCAAGAGCTTCGTATAAAGATGAGCACGTGTAGAACAGCAAGCGGATAAAGCTCGAGCGATCAAATGATAATAATGAACAAGTTATTTGAAAAACAATGCTATAGTCAGTGTTGTCATTCGAACACAATGAAGGAAAAAAAGGAAAGATTAAAAAAATAATGGAACGTTCATTAAAATCTTGCTATTGTAGTCACCTTTCATCTCAGTGTCATCCCCATCAACATCATCCCATTACACAACATCAGACATGAAAAATTCCGAAATTTTCATAGCATTTTTACGTTTTTCAAACATTATTGAAAATTGATTACAAATAATTGGGTGACATTGAATTATGCATTTTCATCCAATACAATGTTATTATACAGCGGAATCTGAACTCACCAGAGAATTGTGAGGGCATTAATTACAAATTCACTCACTGTGAAATTACAAAATACACATAAATTTAATCTCGTCTGTGTTTAAGCTTCCAACAAATATCATAAATTGCAATCAATTATTGGATACTCTGCTGATGATGATATTCGAACGACCAACTGCCTCATGATCATCAATCCCAATTGTTTCATGGATGATACAAATACTCAGAATACAAAGAAGAAACTGTTGATGATATATCAATATGAAGCTAATACTATTGATCTGAAGCAACGATGAACTCAACCTATATGCAAGCAGTATCAAGAAACATCTATGTATCAGGTGTTTGATCATATCTCCGAAGAGCTATCAATCATCACTTAGAGCAATTGCCCGCGAGGCGCCCTAGACATAACTACCGATCCAGTTCTGGAATCTGAAACCTGACAAAACATAATTAGGTGTAGCCATGCTTGATGGTTACTCGAATGTTAGTTCAATCGATGAATTGCATAACATTGGTATCCGAAGCATCACTTACACTGTCTCATTCAAGCACCCATGAATGTTATGACGATCAGTCGTCAACACAAAAAGGATGTCCAAACCCACGAACCAATTTCATGGCGACACTTTTTCAATTTCTAAAATGTTTGGACAATTCACCATCCATATTCCTCATGTTCCGCCGATATGACTGTGTTGGTGAACACGAATAAAATGGAAAAAAAAAGTTGTGACGCATACCACAATAGCGGGTGAAGTAGCGTTTGTAAAGCGACGTTTCGTGTTGAAGGGTGATTGTCGGTATACTATTGGATGGGGGGTGAACGACGATCATGGGCAGATACTATACAGCACCATGAGGAATGGGTTATACTATTAGAGTTGGTGTAACAAGTGATACACGTGGAAAACATGTCGCATGAAATTCGAATGTTTACCGTGCACAAGAACAAGCCTGTCAGCTGATGGTGCGGTTACCCAATCCTGTACTAGCTAAACCAAATAGAAAATGTCCCAGGGACAATACCTGATTTTAATGATTCAATTTTGGCGCTATCATTTTTAACGTTATCCTCTTGATAATGATCTACCAGATGATTCAACAATGTTCGAAGCGGCTTTAGAACAATTTTATACAAACTTTTGTAGCTAATCAAAGCAAAACAAACAGGTCAAGCGACTTGACAGTGTAGCTTTTATATCCATCTCTGGAATCGAGCGAAGTCTAATTTTCCCCTCTCGAATCAGATTGATGAAGTGTTATGCTGGAGATGACTTCACTGACATTATAAATCCCCAAAGTGCCGACACTTCCGCAAGGGCGAACTACGAATAGGGGCATCGTATAAATACGATATTCATACAGATCGTTGAAGAGAAGAGGAGTTCTAAAACTGTGATATGCTCTCCATAATTTTGTATTTCAACGTAACAACTATGGAGACGCTTAGAGAAACCATAGAACGCGGATAATTTTTGATAATTCACGTTGATTGGAAGCTGTGCAATTCTACATAATCCCCAATCATTATTCTCGCTCGTGAACCGGAATATGTCAGGATTGGGGAAAGTGACACTGAATCACATGATTTGAAAAGAAAATTCTCCCCATACTTCACCATACTCTACTCCTTTTTAATTTGATATCCATCATCACTCATATATTTATTTTTTCATTTTTCAGGAAAATACAACGAAGAAGATTTTGACATGGGAAGACAACAAAATAATTGCATCGATAATAGCAGAAAGATTGCAGCCAACAGTTAAACGTTTTTCAGTCCCAGTGCCTGGAGGTTTTGATGCACAAGTTCGTCTACTGATCCCCCCGGACGCCGATTTGACCGGCTTCACCAAGTATCCAATGGTTGTCTATGTGTAAGTGTATATAGTTTATTGGTGAGGGAGATATGGGAATTGTGATAAATCAATGTATCACGTTTATTCTCATGGGTTTCGTGTCTCGCTATCTATGTACGTGTTTGTGATTGTGAAGCACAACAAACTAACTTGCAACAATGCATTTGGCATTGCACTTGTCTATGTGTCGTGGTGTTACACGTGAGAGAATTCAACAGACAAAACTTTAACCTCTAACACATCCACATCCACATCCACATCCGTTTCTATATGCGTATTGTACATGATGAATACATCTGTACTCGTGTTATCGTAACACGGATTGCAAAGTTGCGACGAAGTTGTTTTTTCCAAGATAGTAGAGTTGATGTGAAGAAAGAAAATGTTCGAACAGATGAATAACTGAAAAGAGTGACGAAAATGGCGACAGAGATCAGAATAGATATACATCAATTCATCATATTGAAGATGCTCAGTGCAACCATGCAAAAATCTTGAACTCATGCAGCAGGCAACGTAGAACGGCATGCTGAATAATCATCAGATGTTCTGTGATATTGAATTGTATCAAGAAAAAAAGAGACCGAGACTTCAATTTCTTTTTTGTATAAAATCACAGAACCGGAACTTTTAGCATATGAAACTGCAGTCGTCATAAGATCTTTTCTGTCACGGACCCTATTCAATGTTACGAAACCACGAGACTGGAGTCGTAACAAAAGCTCATTAGAAAAAATTGAAGAAACGAAATTCGTGAAGAGATATAGCAATTAACTACGATTCCCCGTACTTTCATTATGACAAAGTTTAGTCTACAACTATTGGAACATCAATTGTGTAAAGCAAGAATTATAAACTGATGACGAAATCAAAATTATTACATGGGTATACTTCTGATGCTCTCGAACACTGAGTGATCTGCAAATACTACTCTTGTGAGTAAACGGACCTCCGTTGATGAATATAAATGCTCAGATCTCACTGATTCGAACACTTGGTTGAGAGTAATATTTTTCAAATGTGGCTTCAGCTTGCTCTGATGATGATAGCACGACCCAGATCTGGCGCGAGCTTTCTTGTTCCAATAGTAAAAGATAGAGGCGTACACGATGAGTGGTGAACTGATTTATTGCGCATTCTATCTTGTTCCGACGGCAACCACAGAGTTCACAGTTCTATCCAGCAATACCTATGTATATATAT
>JABMBR010008206.1:0-50711 GCA_018881525.1 Meteorus sp. PSUC_FEM 10030008 | reverse complement strand
TATATATATATATATATATGGTCTCTTTTCATCTCTCTTATACGGCGAAACGTGCTGAATCGCAATAGATGTCTGGAAAATTTTCGGTTCGAGAACGTTGAAGAGACGTAGTCAGAATTCTAAGACAAAGGTCAAATGCGGCTGTGGATCCACTTCGTTTCCCGAGGATATTTCATCCCTGATGTTTCATGAAATTTGACTCGTTGCAGCAGTGAAGATAATGAAAAACAATATAATGGCACTTCTCTCCATTTTGTTAGGGTATGTACACTCGAGTTTTGTCGAAAAGTGAACAAGCGCACTATGAATCATAGTGGCGAATCATCGGAATTCAAGGCATTCAGCAATGTGTATATGGCAACTTCACAGCGTGAAATTAATTAAAATAATCACTGGGCAAAGCGACGGAGATGAGAGGAGGTGAAGCGTACACAGCGACTGAGATACGAGTGGACCCGCATTAGCACTGTGGTAGTTGTTGCAGTGACACAGTAGATAGAAGCTTCGCAATACAACGGAAAACGAAAAATATAAGGGAAATGCGAAAGCAAATTTGAATGTACACAGAAACGTGGCGGTTTAATGAATAGCTACATAATGACTGTTGTACATGCTTTTTCACGTTAGTTTTTCAGCTCTTTTCTTTTGTCATTTCTTTTTTTGTTGCTATGCACGTGGAGTGATGAAAGAATGTGTAGCATTATATTAATTTCATTACAGTTCTGGTTTTCCTCAGAATTTCTTTGCATTCGTTGCGTATGATTTTTCAGTTTTTCCTTCTTCAATATTGACAAAATTAACTCATATTTACGACAATGATAATTCATTACTCGCCACTTTGTATTGTTGACGTGATTTCCTAATCATAATTGTTGTTCATGTCATTTTATTGAGTTGAGGAACTCAGTGAATGCAATTGTCGAAGGATGTTCAAATAAAAAGGGGTGAAGGAAAAGGAGGAAAAGCGATGGAAGACAGAACGAAAGTTTGTACAGACACGCGCTACAACTATTCTTCACTTAAGTTTATTCCGTTTCAGCGTGTCTCTGTCTCTGCTTGAAGTGTATTCTTTGTTTTCGTCAGCAAAACAACTCTGCAGACCACACCGGTGTGGTATGATCGCTCTACCGTACACTCTTCTTCCCTTTCACAAGCATAACTTTGTATTTGCTCATTTCTGGCATTCAAAACCCCGAAATCCTCATGGAAATTCAATTTTAATGCTGTTTCGAGGAGTAATCTATTTGAAAGATTTCATATAACATTTACCCACCATTCCACGTGAATAAATTTGTAATAAAATTCCGTAACTATATTGATCTATGAACCGAATCGATTGCAGCGATTCAAACTCAGTAGAGCTCTGACTGTGCACGAGTAATAAAAGTTATATTTCGGCTCCTGTGTAATGCAATGTGTTACATGTTTATAAAAAGAGAAAAAGCGAAATGCAATTCGTGAGTGTAACTGTGAGCCATTGGGAATGGTAACGAGAATCGGAATAACGAACGATAGACGTGAACGTAAGTCAAATGGATGGGGCTTTTACGAGCTTCGAGAGAAGATACCGCTGAGGGGTGTGTGCTCGATGTGCTCCGATCTCGGCCAGTTCGAATATGTCGAGGGACCATTAAGGTGGAGGGGTATTCAGAGACAATTTTCCGTACCTCTGGTAGTCGCCTTGGGATCGCAAAAATTCCCGTGACCTCCTCAAGTATCCCCTCAACTTTCTTTCCTGTCCAATTGACAATCGATAGCCATGAATCGTTTTTATTCTTCTGTTTTACTACGATAATGAACGCTTCAGGTGATAAGTGCAAGCTCGATAGACGTCTATCTCCATATCGAACATGTTCGGTATCGATTCAATGTAGTACAATCCATTGAGTCATATAGAGCGGGTTACATTTACCACTCTGCGTTGTACTACACAAAGGCACCATCGATACAATGTCCTTTGAATGTATACCACCACATATCGCATGTTGGCAATTATATTATTGTCATCAACAATGACACAATAATTAGCCCCATTATCTTATGTCAACTGACAATTTGAATGAAAATTGAATTCAATATCGACACAGTCATAATAGGTCCTTCCGGTGCTCTTAGATGTCTTCAATGTTCGGTCGAACGGAAATTTCATTTTGTCCTGCTTACACAATGCTTTCATGCGATTTTGTCGTCCCAAGCATTCTTTATTCGGGTACGCCATGGCCGCTGATAAAAGAAAGGAAGGTTATAGGACTCTTGGTACAAGTCACGTAAGAACGTTATTAAAAAATGTTGTAGGGAAGACGGCTCTCATAGTTTTCAGAAGCAATATACTTGCTGTTTACTTGTCGAGTGCCCTGGTTGTCATGTTATATCATGCGCGATTCCTTATAATACATGGACTCTTAGACATACACAGAATCAAATTCTTCGAGAGTTTTCTCCTTTTTTCTAATTTGAATCTACATGCGTTGTCCGCTCCAGCTTGTTTCGATTATTTTGTGAAGACTGCCAATAGTCTCCCTCGAATGGAACGACATGATCCTGAAAGTAATGGGAAATATTTGGACATAGCTCCATTTTAGAACTTCATCAAACCCGATGACACGTGGTGAATGTGTTCGGCTACCATCGCTATATCGTGACACCAACGTTTGCTTCCTGAATACAAATTGGGGAGTGAAAGAAACAAAAAAATAGCAGAAGCTGGAAGGATGGTCCGTGAGTAAATGATCGTCGATTAAAGCGCCTCCCGAACAACCAGACGCGTTGGCTCGGATTGACAAATTGCCCGGGCCATCTCTCCCTTTGCTCAGTCCTCTCTCTCTCTCACCCTCTTGCATCCTGCACCCCGCGCCCAGTGTTTCCTTTTTCTTTCCCCTTACACTTTAATTTAACTCCTATGGACGACCGGGGAAATTTTCCAAAGTGTCGGGCATTTAATTATCATCGATCATTCTAAAGCACTCTAAGTAAAAGTCGTTGAATTTTTATTTTTAGCATTAGAGTTTGTGTCAACTTTGCATAAAAATTGTCGAATAATCAACTTTATTAATTCAGTTGGAAATGTTTGTGTATGAAGAAACACTCGATTAATGATGCAATGGTTTTACAATTTCTGATCAATTAAGCAGCAATATTCGAATTATTTATCATGAAATACACAACAAATAATTAAATATAAAAGTGAAGGGTAAAATGATGTAGCAACGGGAGTTGTTGGTTTGTGGTGAGAGGCTGGAGTTCGACAGGCTAAATAACGAACCTCAGGCCAGTTGATGGTTTAGAGCTATTCACCGAGGGATATTTTCAATCTGGAATATTAAAGCTCCTCTGAGTGCAATCACCAAGCGTATATCGTTTCGATTTGTGCTCTCGTCAAACCGCGATATTCACTACCAAATATTTGTGTTTTAAATGGAAAACATAAACGTACAAATATTTTACTTCCAATGTCCGATCGGATGTAAACTCCGATGAGTGTGAAAAGGGAAAGGTCGGTTATGTATCTGTTCCCTTCGTTGAGTTACCAACGGTTAATTGCGAAGCATTGAAAATTTATGAGCCACTGTTGTCTAGATTTTTCATCGCTGTTTTAATTTATGAACAAATTCTGTTTTCACATACGAAGTTGATGCATTAGAAAATTATACGAGAAGGATCCAATTTACAGAAATTCCGAGTGCCACATCTGACAACTGGAATTTCAGGAGGCCTGATACACGGGAGAAATAAATTATGACAGTTATCCAGAACTCTTTTCGGTGTTCCCATTTTTCGTTTACTCATCAATGTTGTCGGATGCTTGACGGAACATTTTGTCATAAGCACATCGTCCTCCCGTCTGTTCCACACATTTCCAAATATCGTAGTAAACTTCGTCAATTTCCATTTGCTCACTTTCCCACCCCGTTTTGTGCCATCAACACTGACTAAGGAAATCTTCAGGTCTCCTCGTGCTGATCGAGAGCGTCAGGGAAATAAAGTGGGAGCTCTTTTGCCTACTATGATCGATTCGCTTCCATCAGCTGCCGTGAACCTCAAGTGGAGGAAGAAAAAAAGAAGTCGAGATGTCGATTCCAGTTCACGTTTCTATACTCGGGAATTCTCACTACAACTTCAGTATTACATCCGGAAATCACTGTTTGTCACTTCCTACCTTGTTTATATCTTTTCTTCGTTAAGTTGCAAAATGAACGGAAAAAAAAATGGAAATAATTGCAAAAGAGAAATTGCTCGCATAAATTTAGCAGAATTCTAAAACACTTACGCTGTTACAACAAGAAATGTTGGAAATTGGACTCGAAGGCATTGCACGTTCGTCTCCTATTTGCTTACACGAACCCAAAGAATATAGCACCAACAAAAACGGGTCCCACTATCGCAGTAAGCATGTACAACAGTAATAAATTTTCGTTCGAGCTTTTGCCGTCGTTATATGTATACTTCAACAGTCGAAGAAGAGGGCGAACACCAACCCAAACTCAACTCTACCAGTTTTCACTTGCTCTTCAACATCACGTCGTTTAGTTTCCCTCAACTTTTTTAACTTACCTAACTTCGTTATTTATGTATAGTACGCGTCGAAATAGATTTTTCTTAGTCGGAAGAATTTTCGCATCCCCTAAGAATTACTACAAAATACTTCAAATATTTACTTATTTTTCATCTTACTCTAAACTTTAATTTTCAATACAAGAATCAATAATCAATTACGACAACTTGTCAAGTAAAGAATTTAGTTGATAAGTCAATTCAGTACAGAGTTTTATATCCAATGGGTTATGAGTTGGCACATTATATTAATTCTTGTGGCAATTATGTGCAAGCTCATTGGCTCTCCATTGTTCAGTGGAACACATGTTATAAGCATCTACTCAATCACTTTACTCTTGGGTAACACTTGATCCTACTGTTATATTATGCATATACTGGGTGCACTGTTCGAACATTAGAGGTAGACCAAGCTGATATATATGTATATATGTGCACATTAAATCGATGTTTCGATAGCTTAGAGGTTCGCTGGGTGACAGTAACGATGCAGTATCTGGGGAATGTATTGGTATACTTATTCATGACTACCTTTCGTATGACGTTGTTTCCATTAAGTGCAACCCGCATATGAGAAGAGGTAGAGGAATCATTGTCACAACAAATACAAATCCTGAGTGCGAGTTTGGAAAATTGCGCATATCCGAACGAGTATGCGAGAGCTTTGAAATTAATCTCTGGGACAATCGATTTAAGTTCATTAACCGGGAAATTACACGCAGTATTGCTCATATTACTCATGCGTTCATCCAACCTCCTCCTTCCTATCCACTCGTGTATTATAACGATTCACTAATTGAATACGAATCGCTCGCAGGGTTTCTGTCCGTTAATCAAATTTACCACCATGCGTTGGCCGCTGTAGTCTGTCGATTCTGAAGTAGGGCTACGTACAGTTACATGTCATCATCACTGTCACTTCATAGTGTGCTAACACTACCAACACAAACTATATCTACATATCACAGCTCTGTCAGTGTATCCCAAAATTTGCCTCTGATCGAGATGAGACGTGAATGAGATGAAAGGGAGATTGTATGCTGTGATCAGTAGCTCGCAATATCCAGGTGAATTATCGAATAGCACAACTCGTATGAGGAGGAATATAAAGCAGTTGACCAAGCCGATGTACCGACTAATGATAGTTTAACTGCAGCATCATCCGTTCAGGAAGTCACAGTGTTGAACAGAATATAAAAGAAACAAACGTTTGAAAAAAGGACATTTTCAATTTCGCGTACGTTGAAATTCCTCTGAAACTACGGTGTCTGCTCATAAAATGCAAACTCGGATGGAGTTTAAGTTCGTGCGACTTTGGCTTTAGTCTCACTCACTTGCTCTCCCTTTCCCTCTATTGCTTCTTCATTCTCCATCTTTGCACGCCTTCGTGCGCCTTAGCGTAACCAACCGCCGCTCGACAATAATGAAATCCATAAATCCGTGAGAACGCGAGTGCGGCACCACCAGCGGCTGTACGACCACATCCGAGTTAGAAGAGGGGTAGCTAGTAGTATTAGTAGTACGGGGTGGCAGTTCTGACGCAACTCCTCCTATTTCTACTTGGTCGGGCGTTTTCTCTTTCACTCTCTACCTGACTCTCTTCGCTACTCTACTTTCCTTATGCCTCACAAGCTACTTTGGCGCAAACGGCGGTATCGTCACTGCGCTTCCTTTGGATGCTCGCAGCATTTTGCAAGCCTGCAATCTTGTTCTCTTTCTCTATGTCTCACATTGGTCCTCTTAGATCTCTATCTCACTTACCATTTCACAACCCTTGAATTAGCTGCGAGTGAGGAAGGAGATATCGGTTTTGGAAGAAAGTTTTAGGGCTCGATGAAACAAAGAAAACGAGAAGTTTAGCTTTAATCTATGTATGTTTCATTCTAAAACTCGGATTAATCCTGCGGAACGACCGTCGCGTAAATATCTTCACGACGATGCGCTTGGAAAAAGACGTCGTAAGTTTGAGAATTTCTGTAAGTTGAACATGGTGTATTTACATTGGATATTGTATGAAAGGGATGCTACAAGTTTCACTGAGTATTTATTATTATTTCGTATCACTTAGTTAATTAGGTAGTGTAACAATTGAAAATCGAAGTATTAAATCAGTCCTATCGCCTAATAGCTCAGATAATCAACGTGATCAACGTGTAATTATCAACCGCCATATTATACACCCCAGACACAATTTTTTGACAGTTCTTTCATGTCACTCATTTTCTCATTAATACTATCTTTTTGTTTTCTGCCACTACTCCAGCCACATTCACTCAACGCAACGAATTTCGTGGGTGAATGTTAACGCGTTAGAACACTCAGGAGAGTTTGAAGTACCTCGGGCATAATTATCGGTGATTGTGAATGTACCACTGGGTCGAACGATTCGACGTTGGAAAATGAAAGATAATGGACAATATGGCAATTACGACACCACTCTTCTCACATCTTTCCATATGCTCTCGCACTATATCCTTTCATTTTGTTGATGCTCGATTTGCTTGAAGCGTTCCCAATTTAAAGTGACATATTCAAAGTCCTTATATCAAATTTCAATTTCCGTCGAAGAATTATCGTCATGAGCAGAAGGGGAGCGCAAACACACAGTGAAAATAAAATGCTGCATAATATTTATAGAATCATTTATTTGCATACAGTGATGTGTATATAGGGATGATTGGATTATAGTTGCACGTTGGTATATTGGTGCATTGGGATGAGAATAAAAAAAACGACAAACATGACTCTTGCTTGTCGATCATTAATATCCACGAGACTTTTGTGTCATTAATGAATGGAGCACGTAACAGAGCTTCAATGCCACAAGGGCGAACAGACGAGAGAGCTCTATCGCTGTGTCATCGTACGCGTGCCGCAGCGATGCATCACCAAATGACGGGAATCGCGGCGCAGAGTACGGTTCGCTCACAAATCACGATCCTTTCTACCGTATTATTTCACTTCCCCTCCCTCACATCGACCCATCTCTATTTCACTCCGTTCAATTTCGCCTCTGATATTCCTGCATACAAATTATGTATGTCAGTTCGTAAGTAATAAGTGCTTTTTTAGGATCTAAATTAAGTCACGGATGAGTAATTAGCGCACGAGTTGGTTTTTGGTTCATTTCTCATTGGAAGGATATATTTGGATAGAACTAAATATCTTTCTTTTGCAATCCTAGATATCAATTTATCTTCAATGTGAAGATTGAGTAGAAGATGAAAATTCATTTCTCATTAATGTCTATTTATTCGACAATCGTTGAGGACAATCCGTTTGTCTTAATCAATTGTGTGACCTCTTACTTCATCAGGATTGAAATAAATCATACGGATTAATCAATAAATAATTCACGCGAATATAAGTTCGCTGCGACATTTCTTCACTCAATCGTATGATGCTATTGTTATAGTTCTTCCTTTTCATTATTTTCGTATAACAAAGAAGTTGAGGCGACAATTCCCAAGCAATTTACTCACAATCATTCGATAGCAATGGAGCATAATTTCAGATTCATTAGATAGCGCATTGATGAGACGAGGAGGAAGACAAAGCAGCCATTGTGTGATGTTCTTCGGCGATCACTTTGGAAGATGCGCACTGCGTGACCAGAATTTTTTATTCTTCAACAAATTCTGCCTTGCTCTTAATTATTATACTCCCTCTCTATGGTAATGTTATCAGTGTGATCCCTCTAGTCCTGCTGGTTCTGAAGAGAATCTCATAGAACGAAGTGAGGAAAGGGCCAAAATCATCAAGAGCGAGCCACAGCGATATTTTATATACATCTCATCAATATTTTCACAGACACAATCAAGAATACGTATAGAAACAAGAATGAATACGAGCGATGGGTTTCTGACAATCGAAAATTGATCCGTCGGAATGATAATGTGAATTTAATACGTCCTGGCATGAGTTTCACATTAACTGAAAACGGAATAACAAAGCAATGAACCGACGAATGATAAAAATAGAAAAACAAATCACTCGGGCACATGATTTGTTTCAACTTTTCGACGAATGCGATAAAAGCAGCGATGATGTTCAGAAAAACGTCATACTGGGGAATCGTTTCCGTTGTTGTTTGTTGTGGTTTTCATTCTTCCTCACTTTTTTTTTCTCTCTTCGTCAACACAGTCAGCAAACATAAAGCAACATAAAGACGACACGCGAGTACCCCAATGCGTTTCGTTGAATTCATTGTCGCGTGTACTTATGTATGCATATGTATGTGTACAGTATGTGGCACACACGCGAAAAATCCCGACCTCGACGCAGTGACGAATGGCAACAGCAAGTGCGGCTTAAACCTTTGCGTCACACTCACCCCTATCTTTCTTTATTCAACCACTAGCACAATATCACTCTTCGGAGTTTATGGATGTACATGTTCGTATATAAGGCTCACTCCCGACGTTATGTCGCCATACTGCATGCTGTGCCAGCCAAACTGATGCATTTTTAAATAGAAACTCGTCGGATGACTGTATGGGCATGATCACCCCTTGATTGAGAGAGTTTGGATTGCTGCTGGTGATTGCAAAATTCAATTGCCATCACATTCATACCCTCCACCCGAACATTTTTGTCAATGAATAAAGAGGGTTAGGGTCATGATACTTTTTTATGTACTTAATTGAATGGCGAATTCATGCAACTGAAAGGAGTTCATTTATTCAATATGAACAATTTTGTATTATGAAAATATTAATTCACATATTTAGTTACGTATTCCATTCATCAGTGCCGTTTAACACATTCATATCCATAAACAGCCTATCCTTTTAATTGAACTCTTGCTTTCACTGATGTGGTGAGTGATGATAAAATAGCACAATACGTGATTGATCAACAATTAAAATTCAATGTTTAGTTTCTAATTGCGACATTAATCTCTTGATATGAATCCACGAGTGATGCCGACTGGGAGAGATATAAGAGGAAAGTGATGAACAAGAGAGAAAACATAGAAATTGCTCCGCAGAGAACTAGGGAGAAACTGAACGGTATCCAGAGTAGTTCCAGAGTAGCCAGTATTGGCAGACCGTTTCCTGGCGAATAATTGGAAATGCAAACGGAACAGTACAACGTCGGATAGCTCGATAATTGAGTCTCTTATCGGTGTACGGATGGTTGGACTTTCTATACACAATATAGATGTACACTGATTCACTCGGAGTGCTCTGCTTTTCATTCCTCAAATTATTCTTAAAGTCCTTATAATTGATTTAATTGAATTGTCTATTCTCACCGACAATGATTACCAATATATTTTGCAGCGTCACGCGTACAACAACAAAGTGGGGTGGAGGTTCATGCATGATAGTGTTTCGAATTTTCGTGTATAATGTCACACTGTTCACCATCATGAACATTGGCGTAACGCCAATTACCCCGAGAGGTCGACCACGCTGTTTTGGGGGTGCTCGCGCGTCGAGAAGTGAATTAATGCACGCGTGGTAGAGGTAAATGAGTAGGATTCCTATAACGCGGTGAGGAGTGAGTAGAGTGAGAGTAGAAAAGCCCAATGCAACAGAAATATAGAGTTATGATGAGAAGGGTAATGTTGGACACATTGAATTTATCATTACATCGATGCAGAATCGCGAGGAAAAAGGTCAGGAAATTAAAAAATAAATTATGGAAACGACTGTATTGTAAAGTCTGATTAATTCATCTCCTTTTTTTTCTCTGTTTCTTCTTTGATTTTCCATGTTATCCGGAGGTTTTATCAGGGATGGGTATTTATCAAACATTTTTGATACAACAATATGAGTTTCGTTATTGTTCACGGTATCGTTAACGTTCATACATCATTTATAGTCATAGAAATTGAAAAATTTATCTTTTTGTGAATTCGGTTAGAGAATAGAAAATGAAAAAAAAATAATGATAATGATGATAACAATTAAAATAATAAAATATACAATGGACTCATCGACGCATTGATGGGCGATTATATGCTTTCATTTTAGCATGAGTGCGTCCATTATTAACACTATTTGTCAACATGTGCATAGCGCGGTGGAAAATAATCCTGAATGACGATGAAACCATAATGTATGTATGTGCAGTGAGGGCAAAGGGAAATTGATAGTGATATACATAGAGACAATGAGCACCCTCCGGACATTGGAACAGAGCTGATTGATTTTCGAAAAATAATCTGGTCGAAATTAGCGAAATTCAAGCGTTGCATATACTATTTATCGTTTTATCAAATCGTATTTGGCTTTTCGATGGTCGAGTGGGCAGCGTTTTCCAATTATTGCAGGCTAAACCTCATCTCAATTGCGTTGGTCTTTTCCGATGAGTTTACAGTTTAGTTTATAATGAATGATGGAGTTGAATGGAATACACAATTTTGAAGTTCACTGCACGTACAAAACATCCCACTCAAATATTCATTCTCAGCTATTTTTCAGCACAATGCAATTCACATGTATGCATGAATTACGATCATGAATTGATGTAATTTATGAAGAATGAGTAACACAATACCGCTGATGATGATTCCGAAATGTTTTACTGTTGATGGAACTTCAATCTCAATGAATGACGGTAATAGAAAATATTCCAAAGTGTGTCCCACCTCTTGATCTAGTTGATTTAGATGCCCGATGCATATTTCCAGTTTCATGGCTATACCCAGCTATAACGTGACCTTCCAATGTTAATTGCAATAGCTCCAATATTTATCTCGCTTCTATATGAACATATTCAACACAGACCATTTGTTGCTGACGTGCTATTTGCATTTTGCTACTTCGTAAATCGTTTCGAGCTCCGTGTTTCATGATCACTGCACTGTACAAACTGTCAGATATACTCGTTATACTCGATGCTTTTTACAACGCTTATTGATTCCCCTGCCAATTTTAACGCCGGATATGGGTAACGTAAAATCAAGAATATTCGAATTGGAGATAATGGAAAGATAATTTTATCTGTCTATATTGGGATTCATGACTGGGTTTAGTATATGATGGATGTGCGAAATGTAATAAAATTAATCTGGTCGAATGATGATGTACACGAATTCACCATTAATACAATGATGCGAGAGAGGATTGAAATAGTTAAATATTTGATAATAATCTAATGACATGATAATCATGGTGACACTGAATGATTATTCTTTCAAAATGAGGTTTAATGATGACGCATTGAGGTTTAGTTAGAATCCGAAAGAATAAGCTTTTGTTATTCATGCCTTGATAAATTGTAAATGCAACGCCGATATAGCTTAATATGACATCACTCTTGCGTTAATTGTCAGTACCGGAAACGCCTCCACACTTGCAATTACTTATGCGATATGTGTGCAATATGATTTATATCGCAATTGATATTCCTTCATGTATATTCCAATATCGAAATTACGCCTCAACATTGGAGAATTATACGGGATGATCGGAGGAATTAAAGAACATGTCTGGTATTCACTGATCGCTGGTATAAATGCCACACATCAGATATTTTTTACGCTTTGTCTGATCATGAGCTGAGTAGATCATCTCATTCATCAATGTTACAATATCAACATTTGCACTTTACTCCTTTGTTACTCAATTTTCATTTCTTTCACTCCATTTTCCACAAATCTCATACACGTTTTACTATGTATCAATGTTGGAACTACTGTAAAAGTCATGGTCTGAGATTCCGAAAGTGTCGAGGTAGCACTTTCATTCCGACTATTAAATATTGAAAAACGTTGCCCTTTTACGTGAGCAAAGCGTGTCTTACCCGCCCGTCTACTCGACAGACGCGACTTTGCGAGATATCCAACTATCTGAAATGCAGACAATTTGTATGTCGTTTCTTGTTCTGAACGAAGATAAAACGTGAGCAAATTAGCATCGAGAGAGTCCTGTAGCACAAACTGAATAAAATATACGAGTCCATCTACAAATTCTATATGAGCGTACAGAACGTGTACACAATTCATGACCATGTAAATTCGATTGGAAAAATTTCACCTCCGAATATTTGAACAAAGTTGAACCCAAAATACTTGTGATACAAATGTATGAACGCAATACCAGGGATGAAATGGAAAGAAACAGAGAGGAAGAGGAGTGCTGCTTGTTGGGTATCACGAGACACCGACGTAAAGAGCTTGGCAAGATACACTCGTAAGATTCAGCTTGAATTCAATAGAGGATGAATAAAATATTAGCCGACGAACCTCATGTTAGTACGACAGACAGGAAGGTTAAGGGCACCCGTGTTCCTTCTGTAAATAAATAAGGAAAAAAGCACGAGACAAAAACTACAGGCTTCACACAATCGTCAGTTGGTGAAGCTACTGACGTGATTTCCCCGCCGTCTTTTATCGTTGTCTTCTGATTTTTCCTTTCACTTCTACGAAAAACCTTTTCTTGACGTGGACGGATTAATCTGTTACGTCCGCCTATAAAAACGACCTTCAACCACAAACTGTCAACATTAATTTGCTCGAAGGAAGTGTATTTCAATTCGATTAATAGCATCAAGTGTACGCAGTGATGAAGTCTGCAGGATGAAAATCAAATGAAAAGACATTCGAGATAGATCGATTCGAACAACGTTCGGACCTCATTAACCAAACGTGCAGTCGAGAGCTTCATGTCATCTTTCTCCGCTCATTGGTGTCTCGTGAGATGTTGAATAGCGGACGCCAAAGATGTGAGAACCGAGAAGAAATCAATGACGGTAGAAAGACTACGAATGATCACTTTCGTGAGCTAATCGTTCTTGAAACTTTCTTGAAATTCCATCTGGAATGCCGACTGTGGAATGGATTCGTTGGAAAAACTCTAACAATAATTAAATAATCTCGATTATAGAAGAATTCACACCAAGTCGTACAAGTAGTATGAGAAACAGTGAAAAAGAGGAAGACACATAAGAGAAGCGTGACGTTCAGATTCAATCGAAGTGCTCGCACGACCCAACACAGACCTCCAGGGAAATTACAGCCAAATACAAAAGCGAAAGAACCTTTGGGATTGTTTATATTTAATACATCGCCACTTCTCACTCCCATTACGTGAGTTCAATATCGCCGTTTCACTTCGTACAACTATTATTTCATTCCTGATACGTCCTAAAAATACGACAATCCTCCACTTCAATGTTTCTCCCCAACCCTCTCATTCCGGTACGTACAGCCTCTGCTTCTCCTGCGTACTTATCGTATGTATCGCTGAAATATTCGCGACAATATATGGCCAGGACTACCCATACTGGACCTGTTTATGCACTGTGCGTATACACGGTGTATAGGTGGGCGAAACATGGCTCTGGTAATATTTCGCGTTCGTAGCGTCACTAAGCCACAACTAACCACCTTGTTAGGAAGTTACCCTAACTCTCACTCTTCATTGAAACCGCGCCGTTTTCTCCACCGACGTCTCCAATTTCTCGGCCTGTCTCTCCAGGCTATGTATCTAACTCGACAGATACCTGTGTATTCTACTGATATATCTCTGCTCATCTTTGTTGCATACACGGGCTCCTCACATGCCCTTTTCTACATGATTGTGTCATGAACGCTCGCTTATATACTTCACTTCATGCAGCTATACACATGTGAATATATTGTCGTACACACATATATTATGCTCTGCCTATTCTCCTACCACATTGGTGCGCTTCATGAGAATAAATCATTTATGTTGAGAATTTCGCGTGCAGCACGAGACATCTTTGAGACCTTAAGTCAAACTTGCCTCTGGGTTTCGCCAGACGATACAAGCTGCTTTAAACTCGACAACAACTCACTGACAACTGAGACACTTATTGTTAGAGTTTAGTTTTATGAAGAGTTGTACAATTTAATTCCCATTTTGATTAATTTCTGTGTACTTTTTGTTACAGGTGAGTTACAACTATAGTTGGATATGAATTCATTGGAGGATTCATCAATAAGTGATGGTCATCTGATGAGTAAGCATACCTTCAATATAAATCGATATAGAACGTTGCGGTTTCATATGAGATGTAAGAAGCACATGAAAGTATCGATTAAAGTTGGATTATATGCGCATTAGGAACACCTCGTATTTCTCCGTCATCTAATTGTCTTTGAACAAACAAGAAAGAGGAATCATTTATACACACCCTTAGCAAGCAAAGAGTTCACCTCATCATCATTCAATAGGAAAAATTGTTGAGGGAGAGGTTTTGAATGTGCGACTGTGATGTTTTGTACAGTTCTTATCGATGTTTGATCATTTAATAATGTGCATACAAGGGATTGGCAAGTTCTTCCACAACGGATGACTCACCAGTGATAATTTTTCTGTGAGCTCATGTGTTGATGCCACTTATGTAACGTATTCGAATATTTTATCATCCAAGTCTTTTGTCGGTATCTCAATTTGCTCATAAATTTGTTTGGCTGAACGTAAATTGGCGATTCCACTAATGTCGGGTTGTTCAATGAATTTTCATCACATTCTCTCCCAAGAATGGGTCGAAAAAAGTCGTGGTTGCTTTTGGCGAAAAGTCTGGAGGTAAGGGAAGTCGATAGGAATTTCAGTAGGAAAAGCGGAAGGAAGAATGAAAGCGAGAATGTGAGAATGTAGAACCAAAAAGAAAAAGGATAAAGGAAGAAGGAGAAAGTGAGCTGGAGCAGAAAAAAAAGGGATGAGTAGGGACAACCGAGGAGATGGCACGAGGTAGACTCGATTCAATTACTCAGAGAACAATACCGTTTCGTCGTCATTGTTTGCTCGACCGCACGGTTGAGTTTTCCCGGTTCAGAATTCTCTTCCCCCAATGTTGGAACGTCACCCCCGTATCCTGTTACGATAGCCAACGATATTTTGTTTACCTACGTAACACCGAAAGGACTTTCTGTGTTTACGTCCCATATTCACAGTCGCTGTTGTATTTATCGGTATTCCAGCTCCATTCCTGCTCGTGTCCCATTCCTCCTTTCGGCTTCATTTAGATTGTATGTTCTGTCGAAAAATAGTGGGTCGATCGTCTATAGTTCGATGGTATATCAATGACACAATAAAAGCGTCGTGGTCGAACCGAATCGAGTGTGAGCTTCGCTCGAGCTGAATAGAGAAAAAAAATGACGTCAAACTGTAGAATGTCAAGCATTTCTTTGTTTGGAATCGATTACGAGGGGAGAAAAAATTTACTCTATCAGGACAACAATGTCCTGTGCTGATGCACCTGATATAATATAGATGGAAACACACGAACACTCGCATTCCATTCATCCTATAGGTTATTATTACCACTTGAAACTATTTCAATAATATTTTCTAGTTTCCAAAAATGCGAGAGGAATAAAATATAGAGAATTCGAGGGAATTTAGAATCATTTTAATTTATCAGACATTTCGGAGCATCTTTCTTTTGCTGGATTTATGTAACGCTATCTCGTGAACCACAAAAACACTTCCAACAGTTGTCATCATCATCGCACTCGTCTTTGATTTTTTTGCTATCGAGCTCTCCATTTTTCTCGTCATGTGTCTGTAGTGGTTCCTGCCATTCCACTACATTTTCAAAGCTCATTCCAGCAAAACGTATTCCCCATTCGTAACCGTGGTGCACTCTGGTTTGCGGTAGTTGGTGCGGTCGGGTATGAATATTTAACCATTCAACTTTTCTCCGCGCCTGTTTAGTATATATACGCGTCTATACGTGCGCGCACCGCCCTCCTGTTTTCATATACATCTCTTGGTCTGCAACCAAGCTTCAATGATTCGAATTGAAGTTGCCAAAGATATAGTTTAGTGCAAGAGCGACAAGGATCGTAAGAGTATCAGTTATATATACCAGAAGTAACAGGAGAAACAGCATAACAGAATAAGGATCGCAACGGATGCGAATGATGTACAAAAAAAAAGTGAACGAGAATGGGGTTGGTTGTAAGGATGGAAAAGCTTGATATTGTGTTGAGGAATAATAGGGAATGAGTGAACGAAGAGGCGCGCAAAGGGGAACGAGTAAGTTGTGGGCAAGGACGAGAATGATAATGAATAATTCCACGGAAGAAAGAGGTTCAGCTTTAAACGGAGTAGTTTCCCGCAATGATATCCGTTGAAGCCCTTCTCACTTAACGGCATACCACAAGTTGAGAGAAAAAAGAGTGAGAATGAATAAAAGAAATGGAAGAAAAAAAATGAAACGCGAGGCGAAGCATAAAAGATAGAAGACAAGATGAAACTGGGCACTGCACTCTCAGCAGTGGTAAGCCTTTCTTTTTTTTCACCCTCGTTTCATGTGCCTGCCAACGTCGCTACAGGCAACTTTTTACTTTCCATCTCCGACCACCCACGATTTTTTTCTCTCATTGCACACTTATCCGACATTTCGTTATCCGCGGATACCTGCTGCGTCAGGTGAGAACGGTGACCCCCGGGTAACGATACAGGAAGCCGAAAAGTCTGACACGAATAAGACTTTTAATTCTGATGAACTCTGTCTTGAGGGTTAGCAAGATAAGGGTGAATGCGGAAGTCATTGGAATAACATGACAACTTACTACATAGAAGCATCAACATAGCAGACACTTTCATAAGTTTCGAATAAAGCATTTAAGACCTTACTTGACATGATGATAAATTATCAACAAAATGTACGACGATAAATTTGTTCTGGAAAATTACTGGTCTTCTCATTGTGACAGCAAGTGGGGTAGGAAAAACTGTCAAAGGGGCAACAGCTCTAAATGGATAATAAGGGGCTAATAAGTGGCGGTTGTTTGTATGATTTTATTTCTATGCGCTGCCACGTGCCAAGGAACGAATATAAAAAAATAATTCTCATTCACTCATTTGATCCGCTGAATCCGATCATCATCCTGAAGGGTCACATGAAATATTGGGTACCTCTATAAAGGATTATACCTGCAATATGAATAAGATGTCTACTTCTGTTGTGCACATTTCTCTGAATACATCCATACGCCTGAATGGAACCTTCCGTGTTGGAGTGTAAAAGTTGAGAGATAAACAGGTATATGTAATTGTATGTGAACATACCCATGTCAAAACATGAAGCTCTCCAGTTGTCAACTTTCTGCTGGCAATAAGAATGGATTTCGAAACTACCGAGCGGGCTTCGAGGATTCAGTACATTACTTTGATATATTTTTTTCACCTTTTCTATTTCGTACGAATGTTCTCTCTCTTTCTTAGTTCTGGCCGTGTCTCCCTTTCATTTACGTTGTTGGCATTTTTTGTCTTGCACAATCCAGAAAACTTTTTTTGTTTTAAAGGCTGAACATATACGATATATCACCGCCAACAGACAAATTCCTGAGCAACACTATGCTTTGGCTTGTGTAGAACTGTAACATTCTGGCGGTCGTAACTCGGAACTTAACCGGGTTACGGTGTTGTGCGTTTGTGAAAAGAAGAAATAGGCGAACCTTTCCATCTCTGTTATATGTCCTGCGTTCCACAACTTTCAGCCATTTAACGGTGAGATGGGAGGGGCAGATAGTTCAAGTATCCTACTTTTTTTTTGTGGTTATCTAAACGTAAAAGTTAGCGTCCAATCGTTGGACGGTTTACAAGCACAGCTTTATAGGCGCTTTAATTGGATGTTTAAGAGGTCATAAAGTTTAGTAGAACATCGTTGGAGTCTTCTCAAGGCGTCATAGAAGTGACTTGGTGAAATGCGAATAGTCGTGAGGGAATGACGACAAGTATTTCTTTTTTATTGACCAACCAATTAAATTATACAGAAGTTGTCCATTCCTATAGAAATTTGACCCATTTGGAATAGCATCGTGTTTTCATGGAAATAAAATAATAATTTATAATGATGTTTGATATTTGTTTTCCAATGCAGCGTTGAAAACTAACAGTAGTGAATGCGAATTATGAATTACTAGAAAAATTGAACTTCTGGTGTACTCTAACGAAATTCTTCTTTTGTATTTCATTGTATTTCACCCCTCGAGTCAACATTAATGTACAGAGTGATGATTGAATGCAAAGGGATGAATAATTTCATACTTCACGTGATTCACCGAATGATTGAGAAAGTGATTATTATAAAATAAAAGAGGTCAAGTATGTTGGCACAATAATCTGCTCAACTATACTAGCGATTAGTTTTTGTTATTTGAATTAATTCAACTCAATGTGCCTGAATTTCAAATTATCCTGACAATATCGTCGGTGTATCAACTATTTTCTCAACCTCCATAACAATTTTCTCTCTCACTTGCTTATACCCCAAGAATATTCGCGCCTCCCCTAAGTGCTGTGGAAACTTGCGCTCGCATACTCTCGCTTGTACCATTTCGCGTTTCCCTCGGGTCTCCATTCGATAAGCCAACGTAATTTTACCGTAACGCGACAAGATATCCTGAAAATTACTTCTACCCAACGACTAACTCGATAGCTGGAAGCACCTTGGCGATGGCGGGAAGATCGAGACTTACGCGAATAATGCCATATTTCGTAGTTATTCAGGTTATTTGTTGGGAACGCGTAAAGAAAACAGCGAAAAGGTGAGCTATGAGGCTGCACCAGTTTTTCGAAACTTCGACAATTAATGGGAGTAGAGTTCAATCCAAGTCCGGAAAAATGAAAAAAAAGGTTTGATGATATATGAAGTTTTGAGAAAGAGTTAGTTTGGATGTGAGCATGAATCAAATATTAAAATGTTTTTGAAATATTTAAGCGTAAGAACACAGTGAAACTCTCATATTGAGTGGATGAAGATACTTGATGTGGTGTGGAAGTACTTTTGAATGACAATGAACAGAATTTCCCAATAATGCTCAATGAGTTCTCATTTTTTGCCACTCACATCAGTCAGCCTCGAGGAACCATTCAGTCTTCAATAACGCAATTGAGTCGTATTGGAAACTTGGCTCGTGAGCGGAAACTCAAAATGAGATTCAAATAACAAATTTACTCTGAGAGAAACAGAATAAACTGAATAAACTGTAAACATGGAAGGTATTGCATCGGGATAAACTATGCAATGGAAAGATTGAATGTCTATTTATGAAATATATTTCACGAATGGCTCTCGCTTCACCGTCTACTCATGTTCTCTCAATATACCTATATCTTTGTTTGTTTTCATTGCTGCGCACTCAGGGCGGTCTTTTACTCCGTTCTCGTGTCCTCCCTTTCTCTATCTTCTATATCACCCCACAATGTACGAGGGTTATGTTATAAGGTATATGGCAGCAAACAGGCCAGCTGCGTTCGCTCAGGCACGAATCTACCCCAGCCAAAACAATATTCAACTAAGTTTCCACTAAATTCGGCATTCTGCGCTTGGTTTACCATCCGGCTTTGTGGGCCCTGGCGAGTGGCCTTTGGACTCTGGAAGCGAAATGAGTCCGCTCCGTCTTTTCTTTTTTGTTTTCTCCATGCTATTCCCTCTTTCATTCGCGATAAAATCTCAATAGTCATACTGCAAGCAAGTTAAACTCGGAGAAACTAGACTATCTCACAAGATGTAATGAGCAAACGAGAGGACCCTCAAGTAAGTTTTTAGAGTTTTCTTCGATGTTGAGCAAAAAATTTCCTCTCAATTAGGTACCTACATTGAACAAGATGAATAAATCATGTTCGAATTCATATTCCACATTGTGAGACAAGAATATAATAGCCAGCCTCAGCCCATTTTTGCGGCGCCACCGCATTCCTGTGACTCATATCCTGAATTTGTTATTTTATTCCACGGAGAGATCCGGTATTGCCTTGGGGAAGGAAATGGAGATACACAAAACGCGCAAAAGCATTCTTAATATCAAAAGAGAAGATACATGTATGCATCCATAGATGTCACTTCGCCATCGTGTATCATCCACAGAATTGTTGAGGGGAAAAAAATGGGATTTCCTGTTCGATTTCAGGACATATTAGCAACAAGTCAAATGCAAAAAAAAAGCTCAGTCTGTGACTGCAGTGCGCTGTCACGTCCCATGGAACATTGGTGATGCGATCCAAGATGGTTCATTAGTTGTCGCAATGCAGGATTGCAGGACGTTTCCATTTGTAAGTCTCCACCCGGCTTGCGACAACGTACCCTTTTTCCTGAGCCTTAGTAGTACGGAGGATATGCGGTGCCAGAACCATCCAAATCCTAGAAATAGTAGAGGAGAATATTTCATTCAGTCAAGCGCAGCTCTGAAGTCTCAAATCTGTATTTTGGATGCACACTCTCAATCCATCGTTCCTCTTACTCAGTCTGCTCAATAATCGATTCTTTTTCCTTCACCCCGACCTTCTATGTCTTCTACATCCCATTTGCACATGTTTTTGAACTGCCACGTTTATATAAGAGCACAGTCCTACATAAGTAGAAGAGAACAAAGTAATACGATTCAACTCGAACTATCAGTTGAAACTTTGGACACAGCTTGCCGAAATCTTCACTGTCTTATCCCTTACTGTTTTCGTTATTGAATGCATAAGATTATGTAGAGCCCCAACGCGCAATAAATACAAAAATATTATTGCTTGTGCATAAAACATGATTGTTTCTAATCACACAAAGAGGTTTTCACGAGTAGTGAAATGGTAAAAATATTCTCTGGGCCACGATGAATTTACCAACATTCTCTATGCCTCGAAAATTTTTATCGGGGTTGAAAAAGAAATATTCGTTCAGGAGAGTATCATGTACATCATCAAATTCAATTGGGAACCCGGTAATTTTTCGTTATGAAGAAAAAGTTCTAGCTACATCGAATAAACAAGAAATAATTTCACTGTATTCATCATATGGACGAATGAGTATGCTCTGTGTAAACTACTTCAGGTTTCTGAGCAGCGACACAGGCATCCGAATTCTTTTTAATCTTTTTTGAAGACAATTGTCTCGGTGTGATAACTTAATCCGAAAGTTACTGAATTAAAAGTTTCCTGCTGAGCGATGCCTAATTTAGCTTCCTTCACGTTCCGTATCTGCTTGCACCCACTACTACTTTTAAAGAAATGGTCGTTGGGGAAATACTTCTTGAGAGAAGAGAAGCGCACCTAAGTTCTCAGCTTGTTTACTATACGTGACACAATTCATCAAATCATCTCAATTGACTTACGAAATCACAGATTCACTGAATTCTAGAAATGAGATTTACTTCTCTAACACGATTTGAAGTGAACCCATTTATGCTTCACTTTTTTTTCCATAAATTCCATTTTTCCAGGCAATCTTTCATTCCCCAAACAAATAATTTTTGGATTCGTTTGACAAACGACTCAAAGTAACCGGAAATATTTCGCTAAAAGCCTCTTTTCCGATTTCTTAATTCGTCCTTCAAATCTACCTGTGTACTCATTAAGTTTTCAAATCGTCGAGGATATTTCTCCGTAGTTTCTCTCATTTTATCGATGACGAACTCCGAAGTACTCTCCAACTAACGAACCTATAAATTCTCTCAAACGATCTTATGGTATTGATGTTCGTTTACTCGGATGTATCTTCTCTTAGCTGAGTTTAACTTTCCTTTCAAACGCTCAAGTGTTAGCGAGAGGGTCGCTCTTATGTTTGTTGTGATGATTATCGAGACGTTAATGAGCAAGAGCAGGTCATGGGTATACGATCTAACATTGAAAATTAAATTTTCACAAGACACCTGACAACGTTAGTTCAACTGCTCGTCTAATACCCAAGTGTAATTAATAGATTCCATAGACCCTCTAATCAAACGTAATTTTCCATTTTAGGATCTGTGCGATTTCACGTTTAGACAAAGCCAGGTTTTCGTATTGAGTCACTTGTACATCCTGTTGTTTATTACGATTAATTCTTCAATGTAGATGAGTCCATCGCATTTATTGTTCATTTCCGAAAAGTTGGACATCAATGAAGCCTCCTCCCTCGGCACTTTTTGTATGACTTCTGCGAACTGTATCTCATCGATGGGAAAAATGGGGGGCATTTATCCTTGCTTCGAAATAAGACACAAACTTCCAATCGTTCGATATAAACGACCTGGCCATAAAGCAGGCTTACTCAGCAGTTTTTCCGAGAAACAGAACAATTGTACTCGGAATACATTCGCACAAATGATTGAGGGTTTATTGTCAAGAGATACGTGGTGGTTTACTTCCAGCCCCATATCGACAACTGAACACGCCGGATGTCCGAATAGCTGCCAGATCACATAGGGTTGGTAGCTGTTGAAACAGTCGTAGTTTCTCGGAAGAACAGTAAACTTTTAATAATCTAGCTCATATGCATATAAATATTTCTTGGTATTCTCGTGACGATCGACATGACTTCCGGTATGTTTCATATCCCGGACGCCGTTCGTACTTACTTGCAGTAGGGTTGCATCGCCAATATGCATTTGTGTATGCGAAAGGGCAATGTGTCGAACCACTGTTGATATTATGGTCACGCTCATAGAAACCAAGAGGGTTGATGGTTGAGGCAACATGTCTCTTAACGGGTGAGTCAGCACGTCCATGCGTGACTAAATTAGGGGTTGTGTGGTGATAGAAATAAAAACAATCCTTCAATTATGACCATGTTGTATATCGGAGTATTTGCAGTGGTGGAATAATATCTTGAATAGCTGCAATAACGTTTTCAACGAAGAGTGGAGATGGCTCACGTCAATAATTACAGTCCAAGTAAAAACCATATCAACCCATCAATCATTCTCCTAGTGGATTGAGTTTCTCGGAATGCGATTTAAAACTTGATGAATTTTAAAAATACTCGTGAATTGGTCAGTATGAATGCATCATACGAGTTCACTGCCATGGCGCATTCATGGAGAAAAATGTGATGATCCATCGAATGTCAATATCGGTAGATGAAGCGTGAAATCACCCCTCCGTTGGGTCACGCGGTGGAAGAGGATATGTGCGGTGGTAGGCGGAGAAAATAGGAATGGATGGAGGTTCGACGGATATCTAATACCCCAGTACAGAAAAGTTATGCCAGCAAGTAAGTTTCGGTCTGAAAAGCGGTGGCAGGTTGGCGTGGGATAGCTGCGGACTTGAATTGTGAAGTGCCTCGGGGGCCGTTGGATGCATTTTTCATGTCTGGTTGAGAATATATACGGCCTCCCGCTCTTCCATCAACAGTACACTCGATATATAGTCGCGTACATGTATTTATAACATACAAGAGTTGACTGCGCACTCACATATATACTTATCACTACGTCCCTCACGACACAGCAGAACTCGTACGTATATCAGAAGAAAAGCTTCCATTGCATTTAATTGGATTTTAATTTTGCAGTTGACAAATACATGAATTCTAAATCATACATGAGTTCTCCTCAATTTAATTAATTTCCTCATATGGATATTTATGTGAATTTTGCTTTATACGCGAGGATGCCTCAGTCAGAATTCTATAGAACAATAGAACGTTCGGACATTCCGTTATAAACTCATCAGCAAGGAGAAAAGAATAATTATGGTAGAAAGTTGGTGTAACGATCTTGAAATTCAGATAAAAGCTCTCATTTGATAAACAACAAAAAGTGCAAAAGTTGTGACAGGCTACTTAAAATTTCGGACCATTATGTGACTCCATCTCTTTTACTGCTCAACGTTCGTGCAGTTGATGTTCTGAGTGTCACTCCAAGTTAAGCTGTACCTGGAATTGGTTTCACTTCAGTCCATTTCTTCTTAACTTTTTAGTGCGACTTACCAATGGAAGTTCTTCTGACCAGCTACCACTATTTCAATGTCCACAGTCACTCGTTATAAATCAAATTCGATATGACATCTTTGAAAATATTTTGAAAGTTACCAATTCAAACGAGTCAAGAACTTTCGACTGTGTCACGTTCTACCATACAGCAATGCTATTCTCTTGCTTTCTCAAACTGCGGGCGACCCATCAGGACTTGGACAAGTTTCAAAAGTCCATAATCGCCGTCTTTGTCGGCGCATCTGGTGTGTACGAAGGGAGTCACGAGTCTGTATGTGTCTCCGAAAGAGTTGGAAATCCATTTCGATTTTCATTCGTAAACACACATTGATACAACTCTATTCGCCCTCACGATTCATCTTACCTCCCGAAGTGGTGGAAATGCAATTTAAAGTTCTACATACGGTGAGGCAGTTGTCTACGGTTTCCCAGATTCTGTGCACAAAGGGAAAGGATAGAATGAAATTTTCTTATCAAAATAAAAATGAGCACATATTATAACAACGTGCGAGTATTCCCAATTTTTTCACGATTGAAGTACATTCAATTCGAAACGCAAAATTATCCATTGTTTCATTTCATGCGAAAGTCATGTTTTTATTTAGATCCAGTCACTTCGAGATTTCTCGGTTCTATCTGTATTTTTCACCCCTTTATAGCAACCACCCTCTCTATATCAGATGAAGTCCTCTTACCCATTTATTCATGCCTCGACCGTTCATTCCTCCTTTTTTTACAACGGTCATTTTCGCTTTCTTTCTCTTTCGTTGGATCTCGACGGCTTCATTTTTTTTGTCCTCTTTTTTTTCATGTCCGTCGAGGTTTACCGTGATTGAGAGTGCACCATAGGCTGCCAAGAGCAAAGGCTGTTTTTCCATCAGTTTTTTAAAATAATTTCTTTTCATGAATACCCACCTTCTATCAAAAGTAGAGGAGAACACTATGAAATTAATGAATATTTCACTGAGCGCAGGTAAAAACAAACCGTCATAAAATGTGTATGATAGTTAAAAAATTGGAAGATGCAAATGAACAGAAAGATGAGTTGCTCATTCTCGGTCAGTTTATGAAATAACTGCAGAAGAAAAACGGCAGGAAATGAGTTCTGTGGTTTTCGCATCACGAAAAAATTACGGGGAAACTGCAGTCTACTCTAAAACATTTTATATTACGATATGTTGGTTTCTCTTTCTGCTCACTATGTAAATGACATTATTAGAACTAATATGTCGGTATTTATAGACAAATAAGAGAGACATTAAAATGTTAACCCTTGGTTGGTGCTCGTCTGAGGACAATGCCATACATTGTGAATCAGAGTACAAACGTAAACGGGGAGAATACAATGGTTTGAACTAATTGCGCACCACTCCAGTGACGCTCCATCGTCAACATCTGCAACACAACCACACAACTTGTGTGTGAATGCACGGCAACGTATCATGAATCTTTCATACCTTAGTTATACGATATGTTCCCATTTCAAGAGATCTCTGAAACGATGGCAAAAGAAAAAGAAAAAACGAAACGTAAAAAAGAATAGACACACTTGTGGTGTCAGCAAAATCAGTGATACTATCAACACCCAGACTCTCGATCTTGTCTTGAGTATCCCCAAAGCACTGAACAACCATTCGCATCAGCTTTTACTGGTCAATCCTCCACAAACGCTACCGAACTAGTGAGAAAACGAGACTGTAGAGTTGAATGAAGCCACGAAAATTTCTCCCCAGTGATTGGGTGTAGATGGAGAATGGCACGAATAGTGATGGGACGTTGGGAGGACGTTGAAGATAACTCTACTGCAATTTCGATTATCATCCACGTCATGAAAATATGTCATCATCGTCACGATGAATGCAATTTACATCACAATTTATCGGCAATCTCAATCTAGAATATTCACCTTTATTCTTTCTATTCGAATCAGGCCAGAATACAATTCTGGAACATCGATTAAAAAAAGGTTAGAAGAGTGATAACAGTTATAGTGATTAGTTATGTCATTTATTTCAAAGGTAAATGTCAATCTTTCGTACTTGCGTGGTGCAATAGAAAACCTCTACTTCGATGTTCTTCTATGCATCTCTACCACCACAAAATATGAACGGCACGACCGATCACTTTATTTAAATCATAAACTTCTTCTGAATAATGGAATTGACGTTGGGTAATTGTCATCCTTCATAAATGTTCATACTAAGTCACGAGAATCGCTGTAGTGCATCAGTAGTGCACAAAGATCACGAAGAAAATTACAAGATACACATCATGATGGGCTGTGTAATGGATATAGATTTTACCACCATGCAACTTATCTCAACATTACACCACTGTAGCCAACTTTTGACGCTAATAAATTTCTCAGCTCTTGGTGCCCCTACTATAACAACTCTACGAGATTTTTTTTCGTTTTCTGACCATCTTCACTCGCCTCATCAGTGAAAGAGATTAAAATTTAGTTCGAACCGGCCAACGACGTAACCGGATTTAATAATACCCATACCAATAATAAATCACGTTTATATTTAGTGGTTTCTCGAACCCGGGAATTCGCGTAACGATGGCTCTGGCTTTCCAAAGTGAATGCGCATATCGATGGAAAGCAAGTCAAAGTTATTAAATTCATTCGATAAAGTGTAATATAATTAATATGTTCGCAATTCCGATCATAGCCAATTTATTTCTATTGCAAAACATTTTCCATTGAACATTAATTTTCGATACTGGGCAACTGCATTATGGCGGTCGGTCGTTCAAATTCATTTCTCGATCGTACACTACACTTGCTATATGATCTGGAATATAACTTGACTCACAGAGCTGGAGGTCAGGAGACCGAACGACTCATAAAAAATGGAATAAAAAAATCGTGAAGGAAATTATACCGTCGGTGTACATTATGACTGGCACATTCGCGATTTATCACGCGATACGAGAGCAAAACTCACCGCGAACGTGATCCCGCCACGAGGGAAATCGCCCTCGTCTCGAAGACGGCGTTTATTTATACATTGATATTATTCCCTTCTTCTTTTTACATCACCTTAAGGGTATATATTCTTTCGCCTCGATCATGTTATGAAAAAATCTTGCGCAACACGATCTTACATATTTCATAAGGAATTCTCAGACGTCAGTAGATTCGAAAAATGTCTTGTATATTTATGTAGAATTTAAAAGAAGAAATAGAACTACAAATTATTGAAGTTGTATTAATGTTGGTTGTAAAAAGCGTACCGGAGCTTATGTTCAACAATTTTCTTTCCCATTTATTTGTGACAATGAACGATAGTAGTTTGCAGTGTCGAGCGGCGAATTACTTTGAATTTACAGCGTTGCAAGAGTCCCTACGTTCACTGGCAACACTCGGTGAGCCGAGCGAAGAAGTATAGCATTATGGAAAGAGGAAGATGTGAGCCGTAAGTGTAGAGCGCCATCTGCAAAATTCACAGGCTGCTGTGCGAAAAAGAGTTACGGAAGACGACAAGTGTTCTCGGATGTATAGTCTCTTACTGAATTTTCATTTCCCTCCTATCATCTGTCAAGTTATGTTCATTTTCTCTGGTACAATTTAGAATAATGTCGACATAATAAGAATTCTGCAATCCCTATATAAAAATCGTTAGATAGATCTTTTTAAATTTCCCTGTAACAGGAAAAGAGCTCTCTCATTCTTAAGACCAAGTTTCTCCATAGTTCATTTCGCTAGATCGTGTAAACTGATTGTTAGTTTCATCCATAGAAAATACAGTTACATCCACTTATTTTCATGTATTTACATGACACTGAGCAAAATCACATCAGGAAACATTCTTACTGTTTACACGGCACTGTATCCATCATCTCACGGGGTTCATTGATTTCACCATGAATTGACGTGCTATATCCTTTGTTAGGTGATTATTACTTTGATGCAGTTGAGTGGACGCCGTGATGGCAAACTCTCATGGACCCTTCGTCATCTACCCTTGAGCCATAGTTACCAGCCCATTTATTCAGCCAAGTACACGTTTCACTTGAGCGTACTAAATTATTCGCGCCTCGCTTCTCAATCAATCTCGCTCTTCACATTCCTTTATCACATAAGTTTGGCGTACACGTGAGTTTCAAGATGTATTTTTGCCAACTTTCACTACATATAACTGATCGTTCACTTACTACCTCACGAATTTTTTTTATTTCTCAAATCTAATAATAAAAATGGATGCTAGTAAAAACGAAAATGTGAAAGATGATACCGACGTGGGTTGAAATAGTTTTGAATTATTAGAAAGATTAAGGAAATAGAAATGAGATAAAAGCACTAAGCAAACGATTGAAACTCGTTTGCCAGATGCATTAACCACAGCCGGCGTTGCGAGGATTTCCCACGGTTCAAGCGCCTACTTTACCAAACTCAAATCAAAATTTAATTAAACGAAAGAGCAATATGATATTCCACGATTTCTCGGTAGTTTCGCCTCCCAACATCCCTATGAGTCTTCAGACGGGCATTGTTAAAGATCAGCAACGTCTGCAGAAAATCGTCCACTACTGCTATAGTTATTCAACGTGAACACATTAAATGGCGAAGTAGGCTGAAATAAAACTCTCGGTAGACTCTATTCGTAACCGATGTATAGAGAAAAGTTAGACTTGAACCAAACGAGGTGCGAGACGTCGAAAACCCGCATGACGTGGAAACTTATTGTGACTGCAACAATATTCATTAGAAATGAGTATTGAGTATTTCGCTCCAACTATTTCAGTAACTAAATTTGTTCAAGTCACAAATATATTGATGACTGCTCCCTGTATACTAAATCGGTCATCATGTTTGATAAGTTGTATGGTTGTGTCTATTTAGATAACTCCGAGGTTTCCTAAAGTCTTGAAAAGAATGCTGAATCGTCAGAGTACATAGTGACGTATATTATCATGTTCGTAGTGGTTTTTTTTTTCTTCCCCAAATAACAGCGACCTGGCAAAATTTTCCGACTTAAGGCAGGAGTGTGAAGCGTGGACCAGAGTGCAGCCCCAACAGAGGGCAGCCCCAACAGAGGAGGATTAAAACAATTAGCATAACGAGGTGACGGTATGAAGCAGACGATGGCACTCATGTGCCCCTTGGCCTTATACGATATGAGATAAAATGAGAGGAAATATGCAAGGGTGCTTGGTTAGAATGTAGGAAGTTGAGCTCCAATTTCAAAACCCCACAAGTGGGCGGGTCGAAGAGGATGAAAGTAACCATAGGTATATAACAGGGTTACTAACGCCGCGCCCGTTCTCCACCTTCCTATATGTCTCGCGTTACTAATTTATTATGTGGCTCATCATTCCTCTGTTGACACGACTCGCATTACGGTAAATTTTTCAATATACAACCATGCGCGACCTTTCTATGTTCAAACGATGCTCTGTGTCGCACCATAATTTCTCTCTTAGCCACTTTTCTCTTCCATTTTCGCAAAATAACCTCCAATTATACGGTTAATTAATGTCAAGTTCTACCTAAGTAAATAATAAATCTTGAATATTTTCTCGTCTCCGCTTCAATTTGATACCTAACCTCCATGTTTTTTTTTTGTTGCAGGTTCGTTTGATATTTCATTGCTGAAAAATATGAATGTGCGAGTAACCCACAACTACTGAAGGTTGTAGATGATTTTTACAAGTTCTATCCTGTTTTGAATACGAAAACTCGAAAGAAATTAAAATTTTTCACTGTCCCGATACTCCTTATGTTTTCGAATAGACACCATCACGGTACTAAATAATAGCACATCTGTTTGTGTTGTATTGTTTCGCGCTCTGGCGTTTTTCCACTTTCCTGATTTTGTTCTATTGCTGGCGAGTTCGCCGGATGCGCACAATACCGTCAAAAGTTAATTAACCTTCCTATCATTCTCAAAGCGAGATGGCTAAAAACCGTCTTTCGACATAAATCATTTGCGCGTCCGCAGACGCTAGAAGGAAAAAAGTCGCCAAAGCAGCTTGCGTGCGGCGCCATCATGACTACTTCGTTAACAAGAACGTGTCCTTTCGCCATTGGATTTTATTCATCAGGAATTTTCCTTCAATTTGATTCATCGTATATTTATGTTTACTATTATTTTTCTAATGATATCCAACTATATGATGTTATGTCAGGTAGTGGATTGTTCAAGAAGCACAGATGTAACATGATAAACACAAGGGAAAAGTACTAAATTTTCAGAAGACTAAAAATAGAAGTGTATGAGATTCGAAGAAATACGCGAACACATGCACGCGACGGTTAAACAGTGACCAGAAAGCAGCCATGGTTGAGGTTAAGGGTACGAGTTCTGGTGGCGCGTGTTATGTGCTTGACATTTAAATATCGTCAGCGACGTGCGAGTATTCCTTCCCCTATCATATATTTGTCGGAGGTTGCTAGATACTGTTATCGATCGCGATTTTAGACAGGGGTTGCCAGAGTCTCGTGCTTTTTATTCGCTAACCAATTTTCAGCAAGACCTCATAGCGCTGCTGACAAGAATTGGTCTCGTAGTTTATCTTCCTTGAAATATTCGTGGTATTTGCGAATAGAAAACAAAATGAAAATGGAAATTCGCCATTGTCATTGTCACAGAGTTTTCGTAATATCGATTTCGCGTACGAATAGCGACCCCTCGAGGCACAACCTCTCTTAACCACGAGCGAGTGACGTGAATGGGGGACACGCAAGAGTGTAAGAGAAAAAGTGAATGAGAAGGAGAGAGAATACGAAACAGTGAGGTACTGGCTGCCGTGAGAGAGGGAGAAAAGCAAGTACCACGCTAGAAGTAACACGCGACTGGTACGGTACCAACTGCATTGGTACTGAATAGAAACTTTCGGCAGGAATTGGTTTTGTTCGGAACGGCTGCTCTGTGGTTACCAGTCATACGGGGGTTAGAGAACCCACTGTAATTTCGACAAAATGTTTCACTCTCTAACCCTGACGACTTTTTTTTCGCTATGCTTTTTCATCTCCAACAGTTGTCATTTTGTTTCTTTCGTTACTTTGTTTTTTCCTTTTGCTTCTTCCTTCAATTTCGGTCGTCTTTCCGTAATAGCTTTGGAACTGTCATCAGTTTTAACCGTATCGATCATTACATATATATCCTATGATGGACATTATAGCAGAAATATATGGCAACGATCCACCAGTTTTCTCAAGCGCATTTGATAAATTATATGAAATGTGCATGAAGTGATAATCGAGACTGCGGATTGTGATAAGTGTGAAACTCTTGCATTCGCTTTTTTCTATTCCATATTTTTTCTTATTTTGTCTCGCTATTTTCAGTTACTCACGCCATCGTAATATAGAATTCGATATCGTACTATGCACGTGCCTTTTGTCCCATAACGATAGAACGATTTATACGATCGGCGAGCTCATATCTGAAAAAGTTCTGTAATACAGCTCTCTACGGTGCGGCAGAGGTTGGCTTGAAGAAGAGAGGGTGACAACACACAAAACTCGAGTGACTCGTGCGGATGCAATAAAGAAGAAAGTCGTAGTACGATACACAAGACTGAACGAATTTCTCTTACTTCCCATTTCTATTCTCTCTATATCTTCCAGTCGTCGTTTCCGCGTTTTTGCCCTGGAGGCCCACGACGAAAATGTTCCTGAATTTTTCACTTACCCAATCGATCGACATGGACGCTCCTCTTCACGGAAACCTTTTGCTCTCCTCTTAAACATCACATAGGCATCGACATATTGTTGAAAAATAAATAATTTTTTTTATCTGCCCATCTTTTTCCCCGCCCGAGAAAAGAAAGATGAAGAAGAAAAAGAAAAGAAAAGAGCGATGCGAGGAGAAAAGCAAAAAGCGAAGCGTTATCGGCTTGCTCACAGGGGTCTCCTTTTTTAGAGCACTTATGCCATAACTTTTCCCTGAAGTCTCCCCTACCCATGGTTTTACTTCCACGTGTAATATTCGTCGCGAGGAAAGAAGGCGCAGTCTAGAGAGTGATATACTGTTATGGCTGTAGTCCGAGTGAGATCTTGCTATTTCAAGCTACAGAAAATTATGAATAGGGTAAAAGAAAAAGGGAGGAGAAAAGAGTAATACAAAGATATCTACTATATATCATATTGTTCATGACCACATACATATTCCCACGTTTATTTCCAACTATTATTGTCCAACATTGTCTTGATGAAGTAGTTGAAGTTGACATAGTTTTGGACGGTACCTTAACGTTCGTTAATATCAACGCTTGACATACCTCAAGAGCGGATCTCGTGAAATTTTCAATCAAACGTATGGAATGCTCCTGAGTCATCTCTATCGAATGCTACTACCGCAAATAATGCATGATATATATGTAGCCATACACCCCTCTGTCTCCAGAGAATCGCGAATCTTGATGGCTGTTGGGGATTGGTCGTCAATATGGCGTTGGCGTTCAAACTATTCCCTCATACACATCAGTAGATGTGTTCATACATCTTCAATTGTCCTAAGTGGATCCATGAGTGCGCGCATTTATACCTATCCATGTGCGAGTTATTTAAAAAAAGTGTACGTTGATAGAGGTCGGAACAAGCCTACGGCCTAAAAGACTGATCAGACATGACGGGAATTCGATGTCGAGACCAAGGTGTGAGGAGAAACCAGATAACCTGGTTGGACGGAGTCCAGGTACTTTAGAGCATATCGACGCCGCAACCAGCTGATCGGGCTGTTGTGTGATGTTCGTGGGAATGGGGCTACAGAACGAGCGGCGCCGGCGACACCAAGTCGCCACCTTCCACCCTCACAATGGTATTCTAACTTGCTGTATACCTCGACATGAATAGTTACAAAGCGGGTTACATACTCACGGCGCGTTGATGACTAGACCACCCTTCACAACGTACAGTATGCAACGTCAGGGGCGAAAGTCGTAAAGTTCGCCGCGACTGACTCATAAAGACGAATTGTTTGTTGTCATGGAAACACCATACAAAAACAGCCGGCGTATATTTGTCTATCATAAAAATGTTCCGGGTCCTGTAATTGTTTTTGATCACGAATTTTCGGTTTCTTTCAGGACTCTGTAGCGAACGATTACTATTAATTACATGGGTGTAACCACAATGATTGAATTTTTTGTCTTCGATAAATTCCATGTCTGTTCATTTTTTCCTCACATTTCCGAGTAGATAAAGGGAACAGTCAAGTAGGTGGAACATCAGCCAAGCATTAGATAAGCCATCTGGCGTACACTAGCATTGTGATAGCTATCGATTTATTTCATACCGACCCGAAGACAGAGAAAGCACTCGGTCTGACAAAAACCCACTTGCTCTACTGTACTCTTGAAATTTTCGATACGAATCAGTAGATGTCAGTAAGAATGAGAAAGAAGTCGATATCCCAGCAGCCGTCCAAACACACAAGCCAAATCCGGAAGGACTATTGTTAATTTCAGTCAGTGACACCATCGTGCAATGTAAGGCGAATGGCGAAATAACAAGAGCAGCGAAGCAAAAAGTAACCAAAGGGCGGAGGCAGAAGGTTTGGAATTCAGCACGCGTTGGATTGTGATTCTTCTCTTTCTATATTTCGCGCCATTCTTCTTGTTCGGGCTACAGTTCTATATATATATATATATATCACATCCTTTCTTATATCGCATTTCGCAACGAATTACGAATAGTATCGAAATCGCGTTCAGCATATAGTCGAAAAATTGTCAAAGAAAAACGTGTTGTAGGAAAAGAAACTCTCTACGTTACCACCTTCGCTCCTCAACCCTTTGTCGTTACACTCGTTGTCGTAGTTGGCCGATCGATCTCTTTCCAACGGAGCGATTGCGATCGCAAAAGGGGTTTGGCGGTGGACGTTTGTGTCTCGCTCTCACGTCAACATTTCCAAATCCAATCTCCCACCTACTTTGTATTCCTAGGCGTCGATCGGCCATCCGCTTGCCTCGTCGACTCGACATTCATTTAACTTTCGCCCGTCTTATTTCTCGCTCGTGTATGCTTATATATATCCCCTCGGCACGTTTTTTTTTCCTACCATTTCGGCCCTCGCGCGTGTTCAGCCGACATTAAAAATCGTTACCGTCAATCCACCGATGGAAGTCAGTTGAATTTTTGCAGTTAAATGTCGGGTAGGTGAACATAAAAAATGTCTATTGCACACTTCGAATCTTTTATCTTCGATTCTTGTCCTATATCTCGACATCTGTCACAGAGAGAAAAAAAAACGAACAGGAGTTAAAGAAATAAATCAATGTCGTTGTGAAGAAATTTGTGAATAAAAGATGGACATTTTGGACAATATTTAATGGACCTTTCATCATTATTTTCATTCATCAATTCATTTTTTGAACTTCATGAATTCAAATTGTTCGAGAAATTATGGACATTTGCAATTCTATTTGACGAATGATCACAACTAACGGAGCGGAGGAAATGAAGTTGCTCCTCGTTCTTGAATTTGCCACTGGTTAGCTCGTACACTTTTCATCATTTGCTTGATTTTTGTCGTTGCCATCATCATACAAATGTGTGGATATAGCACACAAGTAACGTTTTTGGTATCGGCGTTTGGTGGAAGAAGGACAGACCGATGCGTCGTTGTATGGTACGGTGTGTGTCCGATGTTATCTGTGGTTGCCATGGGGATGCTATTGATTGGCCGACGCGCCGACAGACGTCACGGGAGTCGCGGCGCCACTCCGACTATTGCAAGCCCCTTCCCGCCAGTTCCATGAGAGCACCCGAAACCCACCCTCACCTACTATACAGCACCTCTCGCTTGTCTTTCTCCCGCATTGTCGTTCGCACCTAAAAGTATCTCTCTTGTCTTTCTCTTCGATCCACAACCAATTCTCGTATTTACCGATTTCTCTATCTCTTCAGCTTCTATACGTTCATACTTCTGTGAAATATCAGCTGGGCAGACCAGCCTTTATTGACTTTGTCATAGACCGGTTTCTTATTTACATGCGGTCCGATTCCCTTCGAATTTTCATTTTATCTTGTACCTCACCTTCGATTATAACTCGTGCATCATCGAATTTCATTCTGGTATACCTCGAGCATTGTTCAATATCGATAATGAGCATTCATCATTTGATATGCCTTCAATATGTCATGTACGCTAATCAGTTCCGAAACTTCGATATTATCGGTGAACTATAAATGAACACATCCCACACATACACTAATGAATAGTGTGTCCGTGCAAGTCGTCCTGATCCAAGATGTCATAATTACATGGCAGGTACCAGCGATGTGCATATCAGCTAAAATTAAATTGTTCATACGCATATCCTGACATTTTCTTAACCGTGTTGCTAGGGACGTAAAGACTCTGAGAATAAAAAGAGGAAAAAAAATTGATACCATTCACATTCGCAAACGAATGGATAAAAAGCGAATGAAAAAGATCAGAGGGTGCATGAAATAGTCTCACCATTTATTTCTATAAACGCTCACATTATCGTAAGAATATGTTCGATCATTTATTCTATATGAGACGTGAGGTGTGCGAGACCTGTAGTAGAACGAAGATGAAATGATACAGGAGAAAATGTTGGAGGATACATTAAGGGGAGCAGTGAAATGCGCGAAAAGTAGGAAATGATATCACGTGTGTGTATATACACATAATATTCGATATACAAATACCAGTAGACTTTATCCACAAAATTTCATTGGAAGTCACAGTACGACTGTTATTTTTATGTTATTTAGTGTATATGTACAATGCGAGCATCGAGAAACACACAACAGCATTGACAGGGTAGAAAAAAAATCTGAAATAAATCCTCCAGTAATCCAGCATCGTTCCTTTCAGCTCACCCGGATTTTCAATACTACCACTTCTCGTCTCTTGGCTCTTCACATACCACAATTTTATCCTACACCACCTTTTTTTCTCTTTCGTTTGTATCAAATACCTACCCTCACTACTTTCTCCTGTTCGCTCATTCTCAGAATGTATAGACGTACGTAGCGTACCACACTTTTCACCATCTTTTTCCTTATTCGCTATTTTTATAACTTTTCCGGCGCGACGTCATTACACCCTGGGATCCGGTGCGCGATTTCCTATCCAAAAGACAATTTTGTAAGGAGCTGTGAGGAGAAGAATGACAAGGTCGACGACAACAACAAGATAGTATGGCGAAAGCAAAGGAAAAAAAAATGTAAAATTTGTTAGCCTGAAATCCAGGACGTCGTTGGAGTTAAGGAGCGGAAAATATATAAAGAGAACAAAATCCCGGCGTCGAATTTTACACGTGACAAAAACCCACCATTCTCCTCTCGACTTGCGGATCATGCTCTTCAATGCTGTCTGAAGTCTTATCACAACTATTCGCGTGGTCCTCCTTATTTTCACGAAATGCAGACACATCCTATTTGATTTTTGTCGACAGTGTTTCAGCTTTTTTAAAATTATATATTCTTGTCTCAGAACAATCCAGAAGGTTACTGGTAATGTGACGTATTCCTGTTAGGACGTTATAGATGAGGTTGAAAGCAACAGATTTCGTCACATGACGAAATTATATTCTTAGCCACTGCATTGCATAATATCGAAGTGGATGTCCTTTCATAGAAACTGAATTCAATTCATAAAATGCTATTCATCTGTCGAATGCGATATTGATAATGTGGCAATTAATGCGGTGTGAAAGAGCTTGATAATCCGAAATATTAAAAATTTTATTTGAAATACTTTCCAGAATATTTCACGAATATTCTGACTCATACATATTGTAAAATTCGAATGACTATTCATCCAACTGAGTCATCGTACAGCACTTTATCTCCATGTGTTATCGATTTAATGAAGCCGTCCAGAGTGAACATAAAAGTCAAATTTTATCGTTGAGAGTAGGGTGACCAATTTCATATATAAAAGTCATCAAAGCGATGATATTGACATTGTCACGGAAAAAAGTAAATTCTCACCCTTCAAATGGCAACAACTATACCTCGTAATTGCCACAGCGGAGCGATAATACTCCTACAACATTCCCCTGAGACTGTACATTGTATATATGTGTAGAAAGCAGGAACCAAATTAACGTAGATCGTTTATCGAACCCTACAAACTCACCTCGAGTACTTGAATGAAACAAATTTCTTCGGCAAACACACCGAACTCGTATTCTTCTCAACTAAAATTGAGTTTCACTATTCATCTCTCAATTTCTACAGGAGGCCGATTATTTTTTCTTTGAAAAATAGAAGTTTGTGCCATTATTAACTGGGCGATGAAACAGTTTTCAGGACTTCATTCTTCTCTCTCCATCGATTAATTGATGACAAGCAGTACTGATGAAAACTTTGTGTCCACTTCTCGTAAAACTAGAGACACTTCTCAAACCAACCACCAATCGATTTCGATCAACCGCGAATTTCCCATGATTCTCATCATGCACTCGATCTCGAATTCATCCTTATCCTAATATGAATTTATGTAGAGTCATACTGAGCAGAGAGGATGGTGAACAAGCAGTATGAAAAAAAAAATGGTAAGACAGAAAAAGAGCAAACGAAGAGGACAACATAATGACCCTCCTGGGGACCGCCCAATCAGCTGAATAAAACGCAAGTGGCTGTATAAAATATGAACACACACTCAAATTACCACATGTACACATATAGCACTCCCCTTGCATTCTTTATCTTCACCCTGTTCATCGCTAACGAATAGACCACAAATATTTTATCCGTACAAACTTTTCTACATCGAATTTACAAATATCCATTCAAACTTCCTTGAAGTCATTTCAGCATTGACAATCAACTTCATCTACTTACGAACAACTGGCATAAAACTAATGAAAAACCACCCTATGATGATAGAAAAAATACCTCATTTAAAGTACCAAGTGATCATCATTAAATTCCATAAAGAATAATCTTGGAAAATGTAGTTACTGATGGACTATTTACCAATATGGCTAAATCATGAGGGAATTCGTAGATGTAAGAGGAAGCGAGACAGAGTAGTTTCAGTTTGCAGGTGATCTGTGGCTCCCCTGTCGTGAGAATCGATGCCGGCGGCCAATAACCATACATCGCCCTGTTATCACTCCCTCGGGATGTGTATATTCCCTATATATCTATATCCATGCACATATGTGTATAGATATAGATATTTTCTCGCTAACACACTGTACAAAGCTCGCCCACTTCCATATTACCTTCCTGGGCTCCTTGGGTTACCAACACGTATCGTTTGCACCATATGTATATACGCTGACATCGAATTTTCTCGTTGCCCGAATGCACAGTGAATAATTGAACATAATATTGAGACATTTTAATTTTTTTTTGCTCCTGTACGTTTTTTGTACTGTGGCTATTGCAATTGGTCTGCCAATTAATGCCAGTGAATTTCACGGTTGAAAAAACAACGACCATCCATTTGTAACGAGCAATTATTCGATTCAATTTTATTTTACTCTTATTTGTCATTCTATTTATATGTTTATTCATTTTCTTCTTATTTTTCACGCAAATAACATCATTTGTGGGTACCTGTGTGAGTGGGTGGATGTATATAGGCAGGGATGAAAAACAAATGAGATTTTTATATTCGAAACACGGTTCATGAATGAAAGAGAATGGGTATGATAGTGTGGAAAATAATACTGGATACCAACCAAACAGGGATTTCAAAGTGGAATAAGGAAGAATATGCGAGAGAAGGTCAACTGTAGCTGGTAAAAGCAGACGACATGAACTGCTCCGTATGGTACGGTAGCAGTATTTATGGAAATGAACTGAGTTAGTTTGAATCCTCTTTCTCACCCTCTCTTCACTCTATTTTACTCTCTTTCCTGCTCTCTTGCACTCCCTCAGTTCTCACTCTCTACATATATACAATCCATAATGTTCTCGTTTTCTCTGTTATTCATGCTATACCTCCTACCACTGCTTTCCATCCACTATACTCATTATCCACCCCATTCCACGTACATCGTGATGCAGATATTCCACACAGGTTCATTCTTCTACATAAATGCGCGCTAGAAAATATACATATGTGTATTTGTTCTGAAATAATAATACATATGATATTACATGACGTTGGCATTCGTGTGTTCACACAACTAATTGGGTGGAAATTTGTATAATACCTGATTCATGTTATTCAAGTAGTTTATAATGTTTTATCCTCAATTTTTGCCATGGTCGAATGACAACTTCTGTTCTTCATATATTCAGGTCGATTATCTAAATGAGATGTGAATTTAAACTGCCAACTAATTTTCTTGATTTAGTATTAGCATCATTGGAAAAAATCCGAGGCGTATTGTTTGTTGTTCAAGTCTGTGGAATCAAATCCGCAGTCAACATCAAGAAATTAAACGATTAGAATTGAATAATAAAAAGATAAGTCGGTTAATTTTTGGTTAGAAGTTGGGCCGTAGCACAAATTGTCCTGCATGATGCACGCATGATGAGACCAATAGTTAAGAGGAATTGAGAAATGCACCGACTCGGGACGGTGAAAGAGTGTAGTATTCGCTGCCTCGGTACGTTTGTCACTGCTGTGCATTCTACTTGCAACCTGTTGCTCTCCATCTCACTCACTCCCTCTTCCCGCGCATAAACACTCACTCTTATATATGTTGCAGTATGATATACGACTATCCTCTCCTCTCATTTTGATTTCTCTGATTTGTTCTCCATTTCCCTTCTACCAACTTCTATATCTATATAAATACATACTCGAGCATTTTTCATATAAATCTGAAAGTCTCATTTTTCTTTCGCATACACTCAATGCTTTTTAGATCACTTTGAACGACATCAGCAATCGGAGCGAATAATTGCCGTTGAAAGAATTTAAATGCTCATGAAAAACAAAATAAAAAGAAAGGGAAATTCATCAGCATGAGGCGTACACTTCAACTCGGTAGATTTGATGCAAAAAGATGTTGGGGGAGTAAAAGAGAGCAGGAGGAAGGGAGAAAAAAAAATATATGTACAGGAGGGTCCGAGCGTACCAACGTCATTTCAAAAGTGCACTGCAGTTGAGTACGTTTATGAAGTACCCAAGGGGTTGGATATATAGTCAGATCTTTATACCCTTTTCCCTCTCTGTAAACTTGTTCTCTGCGTCTCTTAATTTTTGCCGTTTCGCGCGTACCACACGTCAAGTTGCCTATACATTGACTGAACTATATCAACAATGAGAGAAAGAATTATTTACACACACACACACACAAAATAATTTGATCTACTTCAGAATCAGTTTAGTGGGATCGATGAAAAATATTTTTGTTTGTCAAGTTCTTAGTTTTATTTCGTTAGAGTATTCAGAAGGCAGCTGAGCATAAGAAAAATTTTGTCATTGACAAAGTCCCATGTACGAGGTACGCATGGAGAAGTTATAGTTAACACACATTCTGAAGTTTGAATATCCAGAGAATAATGACGACACTGATGGAGGTATTGTTTGAACCCTCAATAGGAAACTTCCGGTACGATGAGGAAAAAAAAATTATTTCGCAAAATCGTCGCAGATTCTGAGTTTTGTATGAACAGCAGGTGGTACAACACACCTGGCTCATACTTCAATACGGATTTACAGCAGGACAGGGAAAAAGAATGCAAAAATCTACAAATACATTCATACACTGTACTTGCATACATATTGGGTGACTGGCTGTAGTTCTCTACACAGACTGATAAATAAACTCGTTTTCACATCCACATTCGCAAATGAATCAAACAGCTGTGTTGACAACACGAAGAACATTGAATATCTTAACTAATCTCCATAATTATAATTATCAATGATGCACCAGGTGGTTTGGTAAATGTGCGATCGAATAATCGAATAAATCAAGCGCATTATGGAAGAGAAAAGGGAATAAAGAAGAACGAGTACAATAAAACAAAAATCACGAAATATGGAAATTCAATGAAGGAATGAAATAATCAAAAGGAAATTTATTTAAACAAATTTCAACGATTCCAAGACTTATTATTATCACCGCTTTGATATCTCAGTGCTCGTCGTGAAATAACCAGAGGCGAATCGAGATACACGGAAAAAAGAGTGAGGGGGCGTGAGAGAGCGAGAAATAGGGTTGGAAACGAGAGGGTTGGAAAATTACGTCGACGTCTGCGTTAGCGATAATACTTGAAGATTAAATCTACCTCCCTCGCGGCTTGACGTTGCCGCTATTCCGATTTTTGCTCTTAATTGTATTTTAATTACTAACCCAAGCGACGTCTCTGCCACTCAGTCGTTCAAGTAGTCGGATAAACATCGAGACTCGTGACTTTCCTATACGTATATTTTAACCATTCAATGCGCACTCTTATTCCTCTTATTCCTTCAGTCGGTGAATCATACCGTTCAACCCTGTCATCTTTTCTCTTAGTTTAATGCACTCACTATGTATCGTGTGCAATTATTTTGCCTCTTGAATTTCAGCCCCTCATTCTCCTCATTTCGCATCCTCTTCTCCCCGTCCATAACATCAGGTCCATCAACCACTCCTACACGGTTTAGTTCCACTGTGCTCCACTACCTCAGCACGGTTGTGTTTGTGGACGATGATTCGTGTCTTTGATGCGGCCAACATTCGCGCGCATCCACGTACGTGACTCCATCACAACGTTCAACAGTCATCGGTTGCTCTTTGATGTTCGAAGAAAGACTTTTAACGCGTCCAGTGATGAAAGGTCTTCTTCAGGTATCAGAACGGGTCTGTGAAGGTAAAAGGGTATGGTAGAGAGCAAGTGGGAGGTATAAAACAAAGATAGAAAGTAAGAAAAATGATATAAAACGTGTGGAGGGATTTTTACTCTTTTATATAAGCACACATAGTATATGACTTTCTCTTACTTTTCTGAATTTGTTCACGTTCACTTTTTTTTATTCGTCTATTACATTTATGTATTTCTTCTGTCCCACCATTTTCTGTTCGTTACTTCTACGTTATTTGCTGTACCCGTGCAAAAGTCTACTCTCCACTTCCAACATAAAATTCTTCATATATATATTTGCGAATTATCAAAGCACTTTCTCCTTTGACGCGTCTAATTCGCTAAATTGTTATTCTCTTTTCATCCTTTATATTCTCAGACAAAGTGATGATGAGAAAGTTTTTACGCGCATTCTCATCTTGAATGAAGGCGAGTGGGCGGTCTTATGGTCACGTCACGCTTCCTCTCTGAGACCATTTCACGGGCTTTAATTCGGTTTATTCTTCGTCTTTTGAGTTGGACGAAAATCTTCGAGGCATCGAGCGACGAAAGACGGAAGTAAAGAGACTCGTTTATACATTTTACTCCATCATTCCGTCTCTTGATAAATCCACTGTTACATGCAAAAACTCTTTCCTATACCAATGTGAGTTATATCTCAAAACTCAAACGAAACGAAATGACAACTTGGGGAAGTCAGTGCTTGGATAACAGTAAAACTAAGAACGCTGGTGTAGTTGATGGCCGTCTGTATTAATCCGTTTAATTGTGCTGACGAATCAAACGGTAAGAACTCGGAATCCTAAGGGCTGCCAATCCCCTACACACAAGATCTCATGCAAATTATCACAAATTTCGTCCCGGGGAAACGAAGAGGGATAATAGACGGAGTTGTCGACAGTGGTTGTGCACCAGCGTAACTATGAGTAGGATGAAGTTGTGCTAAAGAAGTGTTGATAAGAGAATTGGGAGGCAGAAGAGGGTAAAATAAAGGACGGCGAGAAATGAAAGTGCAGAAGGCATGGAGAACACCCTTAGCTCAAGAGTCATGACTACAACAGTTCTGTAAAGATATATATATGTATATATTTAGCATTGTAGAATTGTCCGTTTACACTAACGAGTGAAGAGCACTCACGAATTTTTTGGCTTTGCTATAAGTACCGCTCATTAAACCTTTACTCAGTTATTTTTCGTCAAACTGATCATGACAATTGGAATGATGTCTGATAATGAGGTAAAATTAATGTAGGACGTTATTAAAGAATTCAGAGAGAAATAAATTGGTCTCTTTATCTTGAAAAAGTCACTGTGAGGAGCACTTACACCAGACTTCATGTTAATATCAAAAAAAAAAAAGAAAAATGATGGAAGATATCAGACTCTCCAATAAGTAGGTCAAGCTGTTTCGAATACTATGCCGTCGCTATCTTTGAGTTTCTTTACAAAATGACAGTTTTTAACAAGTCCCAACAAGTTTGCTTAGCAATGTGGTTATTCGATTAGGACATCGCGTAAGATGGTTAATAATTCAAGGATATGCGATTTTTCTACTTTGATAACGCAACGTTATTTTCCTTCAGATTGTGCCAATATTTTTTGATTAAGTAATAGTAGACGCAGATATGTGAGTCAACATCAAGAATTTTTTCGGTAACAGTGCATCGCTCAAAAGATTAGTATTGATTTAATCAACTTGCAGCTTTATTCTCAACAGAGAATGAGAAAACAAGTTTTTCTCTTCCTTTATTCTACTCTCGCCAAACTTTTTATTTTCACCAAACACACAAAAGTACCACTACGTCTGAGAAGTCCCCCTTCTCGACCTCTCCCGCCACTATTTCTCTGTACTGCCGAGTTTTCGAATTAACTGTCCTCTATCTGCACCCAGCCATCCCATTCCAGAACCACTTGCGGAGAAAACAGGAGGAACGAGACAAGCTTTTCTGAGAGGCAGGTACCGTCGGAGTACGTAGAAGTGCAGGAAGTAGAGTGGAAGAAAGGTTTGTCAGTAGTTGCGGCGACAAGTTCTAAGGAGAATGAGAACGTAAAAGGTTGGGTGTGGAGATGGTGAAGCGTGAGCTTGTAGAGAACGTGACCAACTTGCTTGGAATGACATAAGCACACGAGTCGTCTGCCACCTCTTCAAAAGACCCGAAATTCCAACACGTTTCTCTCCTAGATCTTCTTTTGATTCGTTCCTTCATTTCACCGATGTGCTTTCGATCGATTTTCCAACAACCAAACTCTCAACAATGTCTAATTCAGTCCGCATCAATGTGGGTTGAATCGTTTGGACGATAGATGTCAACTATGAAGAATCTGAAATGAAAAATGATTTGGAGTTTGTCTTAATACCGATCTATATCACTCCGAAAACTCGTCCAACAGTTATAAAATTTTGTGATTGTACAAGAAAATACGTCGCCAAGATTCCAATTAATTACGTTGTTCAGCACAGTGACGTAAAGCCAAGCCTTGACCTAGTCAGACAATTTACGCGATGACGTTCAAGCTATTTACTCGACTACAACTCCATTTCTCATTCTTTTTTCCCTAATATGTCGCATTGCATCGTTCCTGCACAGCTTGGTGCTTACTTATAGTCATAAACAACAACGATACGAGCCCGAAAGCTCAGCAGATTACCTCAGCGCGGTCGTCACAGAGGATGACAAAGTCGTCCTTAATCTCACTTATTGCCTTACCAACCATTCTGCAAGTGGTAAATGAATATATCATGTTAGAGCGCGTGCAGAACCCAGATCCTTCACACGCTCACGAACGTGTATTATACGTCGAACAGAACGTCGAAACCTGGGTCGAACGATCCGAGATTATTTCGTTGCAGATTCTATTGTTGATCTCATTATCAGACACGGAAACCTCAGTAATATTTTGTGTCACTCACTTTGATAATTATCAAGTTCCAGTTCAAATACTCTCACCTTTATGAATATATAAGGGATGCTAGCGAAATAAGGACAGTCACGTGGTTGAAGCATAAAAATTTATCGTCATAAAGCTCAATCATCAGAATAATTGATAGGTATACGGGTGAGAGTAGAGAAAATTTCTCCGTCGTGACGTTACACGTGTATTTTTTGATACTACATACACACTGAACTGGGTCGTTTTCTTTTCACGACTTTGTGTTCCCGCCCTCCTATGCCACTGATATCGAACAAAGGAGCAAGTAGGGTGAAAATAAAAAAAAATAGGGTCATACCTCCCGCAAAATTAAGGCAAATTGTGGCTCTTCATCGCCATACTACACTGCCATCACGGGGAAAATCGATATGCAAATCTACGCGCAAATCCTAGTAATCTCACAGCCCTGCGTCGTTCATGAAAGCCTATGTGCCATGACTGCACGTTATATATACTCTCATATATATAAACGAGTAGCGATGCTGAAACTATGTGTGTGTGGACAAAAAAGGGGCGTTGGATACGCCACATGGGACGGGTATAGAAAACGCATGGGTCTTATAAAATGGGGTTAGTTCGTAGCACTGAGGGATCGTGTTCATCAGCCACCTTTCGCCGAATGAATAGCAGTAGATCCTGGTGAAGAGGGTTCCTGAAAAGAAGGAGGGGAGAGTAAGTCACCGCAACGCCTTATTGAGATTAGACATGTACATAATTATACGATATGCACAATGGTATGTGGCAAACTTCAAACCAATATCAGCTATTAAACCAAATTATTTTATCCATTTACTCTTAGACAAATCAGATTTGTCTTTCTCTTCTCCATCTTTTATGTAAGTTTTAGAACAAGAGAACATTCATTGTTTAATGAAGAACGAATAGTTTCAATTTCTTACTGGAGAAATTGGGAGCAAAAGAAAGTATAAGAATACTAGGAGAACAAGTAAAAGGCGAGAGAGACATGGTTAGTTCAGGGTTTTAATTATCTTGTCGTTCAAGTGAACTAGTGAAAAAGAAAGACGGAGAAAAAGATAATTGAGTTGGTATGCTCAACGTTGTTGGGTCGAAACAATAGCGTTTCAGTAGTGTGCTTTTCTTGGAGCACCACTCATGCTGCCTTTCGCCCAGTGGAAAAACCTTTTTGTATTCAGCCGTCCGTCAGCGGTTTCCCGCTAGCGGTTGGCGAGCTACTGAAAGCTTGTTAGTTTTTACTGCCCAGTCATTGAGCGTACGCTTTTTTATCTACCGCAGCAGTATCCCAAGACCATGGTTGGTAAATACCTCAAATAGAAAAAATAACATTCGAGCTTTATTCCTCGCTATTGACAATGTAATACACAAAGGTTCACATTGTCACGTTTGACAGCTTGTCATAATATCAATCTACGCTTTGCAACAGTTTCCAACTTCAGTCATTTGTTCAGATTCCAGACTCCATTGCAATACATCATGTGATACTTCTTCGTAGTGAACCCTCGTGTTATTCATTTTCCTTTCCCTTCAAGAACGGATTTATGCTGTTGAAATTGAATTTGAACAGTATTGAGATTCTCCACGTTTCGTATTTTTTGCTTAGGTTTTATTGATGCAAAACGTGCTGAATTAAACCATACGATCAGAACTATGCTCATACTCAGTAAGAAGTTTAACGCTGACGTGGAGTTGTCTTCAAGTGAGTGTTGGCACAACTTCATGCTTGCAAGTCGCCATTACTAAAAGCCACTAGATTTCCGTGAATAGGAAGAGGAAACTGGATGGTGGCTGGTTTGTGGGTAGTCTGGATATAGATGCGCTACTATACTCCACCATGGCCAACCTAAACCGGCTTTACCTGCGCTAATATTGCACAAGTCTAATTAGAACTACCACTGCCCAACTTCGCATCCGGCTATTCTACCATTATACTGAACATTCTAGAAATAATTCCGCTATCACTCGATCATCTACTCTGTTTCCAACAAATAGGATATGCAAATTTATGATCATTGTTTTTAATGATCCATTAAATTCATGATGCCGATTATTCGACGTTAGTGAAGAATAATTGATAATGAAAATGAAAATGAATGGGTGAAAAAAAGCGAAAATATGGCACAGTGGTATTTATATATCTTCGTGCGCAATTAATTCGATTCGCAATTTATGGAAGCTCCTGCTAGTGGTAGTATTCCACTCCCGTCGTAATCGATGCTGCGTTTATTGCCTATCGACTCGTTGATTACGCCCGCTCCCGCGGTCTCAATATTGACTCACCACCCGATCCACCATTGAGAGACCTCATCCTCGCTTATGCTCGTATATACGAGCCCTAGAATATTTCTTTCGTTCATTGACATTCCGCCGTGAAATTTTCCTCCCTCAAGTGTGCAATTCCCATTCGAATGATGAAGGCCTTCATTTACTTCGCAAAAAGAAAGGAAAAATCAACGTGAAAAATGATGAAAAAGAATTCAGTTTCATTACAATGTTGAATAATTGATTTTCTATACTTCATTACGTCTAATATATCGAATGCAATTGAGTTCATTCACCGATTGTTTAAGCATGTTTCTCATTTTTGTTTTTTGTCTTCTTCAGGGCCGATGCAATCGAGAAAAACCGCCATGCAAATACTTTCATCCACCACAACATTTGAAAGATCAACTACTCATAAATGGACGCAATCACTTAGCGCTGAAAAATGCGCTCATGCAACAAATGGGTCTAACACCAGGACAGCCCCTTGTGCCTGGTCAGGTACCAACAGTGGTATGTCGATATTCATGATAAAACTGATTAACAACAATTAAAATAATGTTTATGCTGATTCGATGATGATGAGGGTGAATTGAAAAACATGAAACAAAAAGTACAAAAAAAATTACAAGTGTATTCATAAACTGCTTTCGTTACTTTGATGCCTCTACCACACACTTTAGGGCTGTTATGACATATCGAGCTTCACTCATTTTAATATTCGAGCAAAAATTTTCAGTTGTAATGATCGATTAGTGTGAAACACATATTCATCAAAAATTGTGTATAGGTTCCAACTGATGCCATGATGCTCATACATTCATATTAATTGATAATTTCATCATTTTATCAAAATTTTTTTCCTCCCATTTTAATAATTTTATCGCAACGGCAGTTGAAGAGCACAGTCAACCGATTGGTATTACATCAGCACGCTGCATGTTTCATTTTCTAAATGTACCACCACACCCCTCCTTTACCAATATCCCATACAAACGTTGTGCATTATTTTTTTTCCACTATGCTGCCATTTTTTTTATATGATCAATGAGATTTAATCAATTCAAGTGCTCACGAGTGTATCCAAATTACGAAAATCACAACCACTAAACCAAATTTATCATTTTCAATTAATCAAGTATTTTCAGAGCGTATTTAATTATTTGGATTAGATATGGAGGCTCACGTTAAGCACTTGAACTCGAATATGGTAATTGAAATGCGCAGTGGTTAGACGAACATATATGTGTAGGAGATGCATGCCAACATATGCATGCTTTCATATCTCCATTTATTTTTGTATTATTTTTTTTTCTATTGGACATGTATATGAAACATATCTTTAGAAGTGGTAGGTTGTTCCAGTGAAAAGTATATATTGATGCGCCAGCATTTATGCTACTTCAATTAATAATACTTCCCCACTTGTATGTTGGTTTGTAAAAATAAAAATAAAAAGAGAAAACAAAAAGAAGAAAAGCACATAATTTATCCATTCTTCATATGAAAGTGTGAATTCTTTTTTTTCTCTCTTCTTCCCTTCCTATTTTTTTTTTCTTTGTTTTAATCATTATACTACACGTATGACTGCCTGTCTGTCCCTCATGTTTGCCGCTGTGGTGTTCGTGGTTGTGGTTGATTGTTGGTGTGTTCTCCAATCGCTACAAAATGGCGAACAGGAGGGCCAACCTCCTCTGCCATCAGCGCACCATCACCTTCAACAGCATATCCAGCAGCAACTTTTCGCTACCCACGCCTTTATGGTAACTCTTGGTTTTGGTTTGGCTTTCACTAATTGTTTTAATTAATTATTATGGTTATTATCATTATCATTATTTATTATTATTCTCATTATTTATAACTATTTATTATTATTCATTCGTTATTGGTGTTGTTGATTATTTTCATTCATTTGATTGTAATCCTTTATTTTTAATATTTTTTTTTTCTGTTATTCTTTCACTTATGTTAGTCAATCTATGCAAATACAGTATGATAGAGTCACACAGTAAAAGTAATTGCAATGAGACACGACGAGTAGTGAGCATAGTGTCACCATCCACTAATTATCGAGCTTTGATGAAAGCTTGGATAGAATTTAATTCACTGGGTAGAAATCTGGATAATTGAAATTCCAATATGGTGTAAGCAACTCGTCGTCGTCACAGTGCGCAATTCGAAAGTTTACTCTACAAATAGTTAGAGCTTATATACTTTCCTTCGTCAATGATAGCAAATGCACACACTCACACAAATACATGCAGTAGTATGAATATATATGTATAAACATATGAATGTGTATGTATATACATTTACATATGATGATAGATATATATAGTGGTGCATGAAATAGATTGTTAATTGACAATTGAATGGATAAATCCACGCTGTCGCGTATCGGGACACATAATGAATTGAGAGCTTGTGATGCAGGGCACTTCTGTGTTAGCAATAAATACAGGTACTTCACAATAAGTCGTTGAACAATATGAGAAAGATCTATAATTATTTATTGATTTGCGATAATAATTGAATATTCTGATTTGGATCTGGCTCGTTTGTTCAATGCTTTGAGAAAACGAAATGAAAACATAACGTCTTCATATAAAATATGCTGTACATAAATATGACAAATAAAATAAATAACATTTTTCAATCATTGATTGTGAATAAGGAATAAATAAAATTGCTGGCTTTAAATTGATTTATTAAAAAACGATTAATTAATTCGGACGCTCCTGAATGTGTGTTCGGGGGCAATTTTGTTTAATTCGCAGGCGACCAATCCATACTTGACTGGAATGCCACAAGTGAACAACACTTACACACCATACTTCACGCCAAGCCCAATTATGCCGGCGATAATGGGTCCAGCTGACCCCACGGGGGTTGGTAACCCACTAGGAGTTGTACCGCAGTCAGTGGCGATGCCGCAGAAGATGCCACGTACCGATCGTCTCGAGGTATGTCTACCACCAAACTACATTCAGCACGGCGGCCAACACGGCGCCGGTGCAGCCCAGTGCCCGATGACAGGGCCTAACGCCGTTTACCAGGTCCCAGCAGGTCCTCCTAATCAGGTGTCGCCTGTCTCCACGATGCAATCGGTCAATCAATCCCCATCACCTACCATTACAAGTTCCGTATGCACGCCCCTACACAATCCACATCCCCATCATCATCCACTTCATAATCTTGTCTACGTCCACGCGTACTATTAAAACGTGATATTTATTTATTAATATACATATATAATATATCTTCATGTATACATATTTATATCATACGTATAATGACGGTCATTTGACAGTCATTATCAGTATGTTAATTTATGTATACATAAATTCGTCGAGCGTATTGTATACTCGAACAATTACGTACGTGAATACATTCATAAAACGTTCGTAAATTGGATCTTACAATTATTTCACGATCAAAATACATTTTCCATATTTTTTTTCTCTTCACTTTCATTCTGTGTTTCATCCATTTTTTTTTTCTTCTTTTCCTCAAATTGATGTAACAAGATCCCATTTACGAAGCGGACCACAGTACACTCGCGGCAGAATCTATTTAAAGAATGAAAACGGCGTAATTATCACATCATATTGACAAACATCGACGGTGGCTCGATTCAATTTTCAGTTAGTCTAGTTATATGTATATATACATATACATATATATTTAA